>JAQZBX010052288.1:0-19186 GCA_029593785.1 Cabassous unicinctus
CCATATACCCCACACACGCATCCTCCCCTACCAATAACATCCTACATAAGTATGGTACATTTGTTATAATTGATGAACAAATATCAAAGCATTGCTACTAACCATAGTCAATGGTTTACATTATGGTTTACCTTTTGCACCGTATACTTTTATAGTATATGGTTCTTTTATAGGCTTTGACAAAATTCGTAATGGCCTGGATTCATCACTGCAAGATCATGCAGAACAATTCCAATGCCCTATGTTCCACCCATTCTCCCCACCACCACCCCCGCCCCAGAACCTATGGCAACCACTAAGTTTCAATTTTTGAAGAATAGGTTTATAGTTACATGCATCAATATTGAGTCTAGACATACATACTGGTCTATTTTCTTTTACTAGGTGCTGCCTATGTAGTGGAGAGGTTCTTACCCCTCTATTTAAGAATGTAGCAGGACTCCCCAGGATAGAGATTTAATATTTTCTTGTTTATTGTGTGGGTCTCCACCCACTGAGATAACACCCTAAGATGAACACATCCATATTCTGTAGAAGCATGCCCCAGTGTACCCTTTCCCACATATCCCCCCACCACCAAAGCCCTGCACCAGTGATCCTCCCTGCCGTATCTGCCAAAAGAACATTCCCACCATTGTAGTTTCAACCAGAGACCTACAAATCCTCAGAGCTCACCTGTTCCTTCCTCTAGCCCTGGCCCCAGTTCCATTGATAGTCCAACCCAACTCCCCCACCCTGCTCACCCTCACATTCCAGATGAAGAAGTAAATCAGAAAAGCTAATTACATAGGTAAATTTTAAAGACAGTATAAATGTGTTTTATGTTTATAACTCTTTGTTTCTCCCATTTGATTTAAAAGACAATTGAATAAAAAATAATTATCAGTTGTGTCAGTGGGCATGCAATGCATAAATATATCATTTGTATGACAATAATAGCACAAAGAAGGGGAACAGAATGGAGCTACATAGGAACAAAGTTTTTATATACTATTGAAATTAAGTTGATACTAATCTGAACTAGATTGTTATTAGTTGTTAATTGTAATCCTCAAGGCAATCAATTAAAAAAAATGGAAAGAATATAATAAAAGAAATAAAAATGGAATTTAAATGATTCACTAGAAAATATCTATTTAATATAAAAGAAGGCAGTAAAGGAGTAATAGATGAAAAGACATAAGACATATGGAAAACAAATAGGAAAATGGTAGGCATAAATCCTACCTAATCTATAATTACATTAAACATAATAGGACTAAACACTCCAATTAAAAGACAGAGATTGGCAGAATGGATTAAGAAATGATCCAACTCTATAATGTATACAAGAGATATGCTTTGGATTCAGATACAAATAGGTCAAAAGTAAAAGTGAGGAAAATATATAGCACACAAACAGTAACCAAAAGAGAGTTACTGTGGCTATACTAATATTAGGCAAAATAGATTTAAGACAAAAAAAAATGTTACTACATAAAAAGGAAAACATTTTATAATAATAAAAGGGTCAATCCTTCATGAAAATATAGCAGTTAGAAACACATATTCACATAACCACAGAGCCCCAAAATGCATGCAACAAAAACTACCAGAACTTAAGAGAGAAAGAGACAATTCAATAATAATATTTGGAGAATTCATGACCCAATTTCAATAATGGGCAGAACAAGTAGGCTGTAGAACAACAAGAAGAGAGAAGACTTAAACAATACTATAAACCAACTAGACCTAAGAGACAACCACAGCACATTCCACTCACAATAATAAAATACACATCTTCTCAAGTGAATATGGAACATGGTCCAGGAAAGACTATATGTTAGGTCATAAACAAGTTGGAATAAATTTAAAAGGAATAAAATCATACAAGGTATGCTATCCAACTAAAAGGGGATAAAAAGGGGATAAAATTAGAAAGCAATTACAGAACGTAATTTGGGTAATATATAAACATATGAAAAAAATTTAAACACACTACTAAATAACCAAATGGTCACAGAAAAAATCACAAAGGAAATTAGAAAATACTTTGAGATGAATGAAATGGAAACACAACATACCAAAACTTATGGGATGGAAGCGGGTGTGGCTCAATCGATGGAGCTCCCGTTTACCATATGGGAGGCCCCGGGTTCGCTTCCCGGGGCCTCCTTGTGAGGGCAGGCCGGCCCGCGCGGCGCAGTGGGCTGATGCAGCAAGACCTCACAGCAAGGGGGAGATAAGCAGACACAGAAAAAACACACAGCAAATGGACACAGCAAACACAAACAGCAAGGGGGGGATAAATAAATAAATAAATAAATCTTAAAAAAAAAAAAAACTTATGGGATGCATCTAAAACAGTGCTTAGAGGAAAATACATAGCTATATTTATATAGCTTTAAATGCCTATTTTTAAGATGTAGTTGTCCAATCAGTAACCAAAGTTTCCACCATAAGAAACCGAAACTATAAAAGCAAACTAAATGCAAAGCAAGTAGAAGGAAGGAAATAATAAAGATTAGAATGGATATAAAAGAGAAAATATAAAAATGATAGAGAAAAACAACCAATACAAATGTTGGTTTATTGAAAAGATCAACAAAATTGACAAAGTTTTATTAGCTAGACTGACCAAGAAAAAAGGAGAGAAGATTCAAATTACTGAAATCAGGAATAAAAGAGGGGATATTACTGCCTACTTTACAGAAATAAAAAGGATTGGGATGGAATACAATGAATAATTATATACCAACAAATTAAATAACTTGGATAAAATGGAAAAAATTCCTAGGAAGACATGAACTACCAAAACTGACCCAAGATGGCATAGAAACAATGAATAGACATAGAGTAAGTAAAAGAGATTGAATTAGTAATCAAAAAAATTTCCAAAAAGAAAAGCCCAGGACCAGATGGCATCATTGGTGAATTCTACGAAATGTTTAAAGATCTTTCACAAAGTCTTTCAAATACATAGAACAGGAAAGAACATTTCCCAATTCATTCTCTGAGGCCAGTATTACCCTGATATCAAAACCAAAGACATCACAAGAAAAGAAAGACCAATTCCCCTATAAATACAGAAGCAAAAATTCTCAACAAAAATTCTAGCAAACTAATCCAGTAACATATAAAATAAATCATACACTGCAACCAAGTGGGACCTATCCCAGGAATGCAACTCTGGTTTAACAAAAAAAAAAATCAATCAGTGCAATGTACAATATTAATAATATTAATAGATAAAAAGGACAAAAATCATAAGATTAGCTCAATAGAGCCAGAAAAAGCATTTCACAAAATCTAATACCTATTCATAATAAATAAATAAAAAAAACCTTCAACAAATGAATAACACCTGGGGCATACCTATAACACATATTAATGAGTTCAAGTGTTCATGGGGAATTGTGACTGTGGGTGGAAATCAACACAATAACCCAAAGAATATCCAATTCCCATTCTTAGAAGTTCTGCCACATTCTCTAATGAGACAGCAAGAATCCCCCAAGTACAGGGACAGTGACTCATGAAGGAGGATGGACCATTGATGAGCCCTTGACATTAATGACTGTACTTATGAAGCTTTTCTTTTGAAATTGAAACGTAGCCTAGCATTATAGGTTGCCTAAGAGTTACCTCCTGAGAGCCTCCGTGTTGCTTAAATGTGGCCTCTCTCTAAGCCAAACTCAGCATATAAATACATTACCTTCCCCCCGGCATGGGGACATGACTCCTGGGGATGAGCCTCCCTGGCACCAAGGGATTACTACCAAGCACCAACTAGCAATGCAACTGGAAAAAGACCTTGGCCAAAAGGGGGAAAGGGTAAAGACAAATGAGTTTATATGGCTAAGAGACTTCAAAGTGAGTCAGGAGGTCATCCCAGAGGTTACGCTTATGCACATCTCAGCAGGATCCCATTGACTGTCACAGTAAATATTGCCTCAAATAGTGGGGTTACTGAGGGCTCTGGAGACATCCAGACACTACAGGCAGGGCTGACAGCTCAGGAGTTCGGCGCCCTGTCAGTGGGCTCTACTTTGGAATTTATGCTCCCCAGTGTGGCAGAGTTGGACTTCGTCGTGTTTTCCCTACACAGGCTCTTCTGCCCCTTTTATTTGAAACTTGAGTTAGTACTAGAGTTGATAGGTTTATGTCCAAGAGACTTAAATCTCTGGGCTTTCCATGTGCCAGTTGGGCCCTGAATCTCAACAGAGTTGCAACACCTACTCTCCAGTTCATTGGACTCACCTAGGACAACTAACAAGGATATGATGATGGACAACAACCATCCCAAGGAACAAAGAGAGTCTACAACTGCAAGCAAGATAGTCCCATCCATCTGTCCCATGGGATCTAAACCCCTCTCAATTAGAGTCGGAGTGGGCATCACTATCTCAGAATCTTCAGGATTGGGGAATAAACGATGGACAAAAATAGACTTACTGTTATTCTACTATAGACTTATTGTTATTCTAGCAATGGAAGAACTTTTATCATTGATGTGGATGCAGTGACCTCCAGAGGTTCTGAGGGGATGGAGAGGGAAAAACAGGTGTAATATGGGGGCATTTTTGGGATATTGGAATTGCCCTGAATGACGTTGCAATGATAAATACAGGCCAGTACATATCTTGTCGTATCTTACAAAATTGTGCAGGAAAGAGTTTAAACTATAATGTAAACTATAATCGACACTTAGTGGCAATGCTCCAATATGTGTTTATCAATTGTAGCAAATGTACCACTAATGAAGGATGTTGCTAATGTGGGAAAGTGTGGAAGGGGTAGGGCGTGGGGCAAATGGGAATCTCCTACATTTTTTATGTAACATTTATGTAATCTAAGCATCTTAAAAAAAAATTTTTTTTGATGAATAAAAGGAATATTCCCCAACCTGACAAAGGGCATCTACAAAAAAATTTCACAGCTAACATTACAGTTAATGTTGACAGATTTAGAGATTTCCTCCTAAAATTAGAAACAAGATAAGGATGTCTGCTTTTTCCATGTCTTTTCATCATTGTATGGGAGGGGAGATTCTAATAAAGGCAAATAGGCAAGAAAATGTAAAGGCATCCAGGTTGGACAGGAAGAAGGAAAACTATATCTTTTTGCAGATGACATGACCTTGCATATGGAAAATCATAAGAAGTCCACAAAAAAAAAAAAAAAAAAAAAAAAAAAAAAAAAAAAAAAAAAACATCAGAGTGAATAAATGAGTTCAACAAGATTTCAGGATACAAGATCAATATACAAAATTCCTCTTGCATTTCTATACAATGGCAATGAACGATCCAAAAATGAAATTTAAAAAACAATTCCATTTAAAATAGTATCAAAAAGATAAAATATTTAAGAAGAAATTTAGTAAAAGAAGCACAAGATGTATACACTAGAAACTAAAACATCATTGAAAGAAATTAAAGACCTAAATAAATAGAAAGATAATCTGTATTCATGGATTAAAAGACTTAACATTGTTAAGATGGAAATACTCCCCAAATTGATGCATAAATTCAATGCAATACCTATCAAAATCAGAACTGCTTTTTTCCATAAATTGACAATCTGTTCCTAAATTCATATGGAAATGTAAGGGACCCAGAATAGTCAAAGTAACCTTTGAACAAAGTTTGAGGACTCACACTTTCCAATTTCAAAACTTACTATAAAGTTACAATAATCGAAATCATGTGGTACTCACTGATGAAGGATGTTGTTAATGTGGGAAAGCATGGGAGGCAGAGGGAGAGGGGCATACAGGAATACCTTATATTTTTATGTAACATTTACGTAATCTAAAGCTCCTTTAAAAATAAAAATTAATTAATTTTTTAAAAATCATGTGGTACTGGTTTAAGAACAAAATACAGATCAAGAGAATAGAATTAAGAGTCCAGAAATAAACCCATACATTCATGGTCATTTGGTTTTCAACAAGGGTATCAAAACCATTCAATGGGAAAGAATATTCATTTAAACAAATGATGCCTGGACAACTGGATATTCAAATAAAAAGAATATCTCACACCACATACAAAACTTAACTGAAAATGAATTAATTATCTAAATGTAAGGGCTAAACTATCAAACTCTTGGAAGAAAAAAATAGGTGTAAATCTTTGTGACCTTGGATTAAGCAATGGTTTTTTACATATGACACCTAAAGCACAAGCAACCAAAGAAAAAATAAATAAACTGGACATCACCAAAATTAAAAGCTTTGTGCTTTTTAAATTAACAGAACTGAATTATATATTTGAATGTGGTTAAAAGGGGAAATTTTAAGTTATATATGTTATTAGAATAAATTTTTTTAAAAAATCCATAGGACTATACAACACAGTGAACTCTATTGTAAACAATAGACTATAGTGAATAGTGTAATTATAATAATATTGTTTCATCAATTGTAACAAAGGTACCACACTAAAGCAAAATGTTAATAGGAAAAATTCTGAGTGAGGGGGTAAAATGGGAATTATATATTCTCATCATTTTTCTGTAAACCTACAACTTCTCTAATAAAAAAATAAATTAAAAACTTTGTGCTTCGGGAGTAGATGTGGCTCAAGTGGTTGAGGGCTTGCTTCCCACATGGGAGGTCCCGAGTTCACGTCCTGGTGCCTCCTAAAAACAAAAAAACAAACAACAAACAAACGTAAAAACCAACTCAGGGGAGCTGATGTGGCTCATTGTTTGAGTACCGGCTTCCCACATACAGGGTCCCAGTTTCAATCCCTGGTCCCAGTACCTAAAAAAAAAAAAAAAAAAAAGAAAGAAAGAAAAGAAAACACTTTGTGCTTCAAAGGACACTGAAAAAAGTGAAAAGTCAACCCACATAATGGGAGAAAATATGTAGAATTCATATATCTGATAAGGGACTAGTATCCAGAATATATAAAGAACTCTTCAATGCAACAAAAAGACAACCCAATGAAAAAATGGGCAAAGAATTTCAATAGCCATTTCTCCAGGGAAGATATACAAATGGCCAATAAGCACATGAAAAAATGTTCAACATAATTAGCCACTAGGGAAATGTTTCTCAAAACCACAATGAGAAACTGCTTAACTCCCACTAGGTTGGCTAAAATCAAAAAGGAGGAAAATAACAAGTGTTGACAAGGATGTAGAGAAATTGCAACCCTCATACATTGCTGGTGCGAATGTACAATGGTCCAGCCACTTTTGAAAATAGTTTGGCAATTCCTCAAAAAATATATCAGAGTTACCGTATGACATAGTAATTCCATGCCTAAGTATATATGCAAAATAACTGAAAACCTATTGTATTAGTCAGCCAAAAGGGTCCTGATGCAAAGTACCAGAAATCTGTTGGCTTTTATAAAGGATATTTATTTGAGTAGAAGCTTATAGTTACAAGGCCCTAAAGAATCCAACTCAAGTTACCATATTAGGTACTTTCTCACCGAAAGTCATTGGCCACCTGTTGAAGCAAGATGGTGGGCGATGTCTGTGAAGGTTCAGCCTTTCTTCTTCCTCTTAAGGCTCCGTGGTCCCAGCTTCTTCCCATCTTAACTGTAGGCTGGCATAAGGCTCATCTCTCTCCTGGGGGCTCATTTCTTCCCAGGCTCAGCTGCTCTGTTCTCTTCACAAGGTCAGCTGTAGACTATCAGGTTCATCTCTCTTCCCAGGGCCTCTGCCATGTCCAATATTAGCGCTCTCTTTCTCCATGTTGTTTTTCTCTGTGTCTTATTCCATGTGGGAGTCTGTTTTATCAGCCCACAAAGGGGGCTGGGACTCAACGCTGAGTCGCACTCTAATGACATGGCTGAATCAAAGCCCTAATCTTAACATAATTTAATCAGATGTCAGCTGAACCTAATACAATCAAAGGGTATCACACCCAGAAGAACAGACCAGTTTACAAATATAATCAATATCTCTTTTTGGAATTCATAAATAATATCAAACTGCTATACCTATGCTCATGCAAAAACTTGTATATATATGTTCATAGCAGCATTATCCATAATAGCCAGAAAGTGGAAACAACCCAATGTCCATCAACTGATGAATAAACAAACAAAATGGAACGTCCATATAGTATAATATTATTCAACCATAAAAAAGACTGATGAATGCTATAATATGGATGAACTTTGAAAACATTATGCAAAGTAAAAGAAATCAAACACAAAAGGCCACATACTGTACAATCCCATTCATATGAAATGTCCAGAATAGGCAATTCTATAGCGACAGAAAGTAGATAAGTGGTTTCCAGATATTTGAGGTTGAATTGTGCCCCCCCAAAATGATAATTTCAAGTCCTAAACCCTGGTACCTGTGAATGAGACCTTGTCTGGAAACAGGGACTTGCAGATATAATCAAGTTAAGATAAGGTCACATTGGAGTAGTGTGAGTTCTAAATCCAATACAACTGGTGTCCTCATAAGAGGAAAATTTGGACATAAACTCACAGAAAAATGCCATGTGAAGACACAGACACACACAGAGAACACCTTGGCCATGTGAAGATAGAGGCAGAAATTGGAGTAGCACCAAACCAGTGAATAACAAGAACTCCAAAAACCACAGAAGCTAGGAGAGTCACGGAACTGATTATTCTCTATAACATCAGAGGAAGCATAGCCTTGTCAACACCTTGATTTCAGACTTCTGGCCTCCAGAACTGTAAGAGAATAAATTTCTGTTGTTTTAAGCCACTCCGTTTGTTGTACTTTGTTAAAGCAGTCCTAGGAAACTAAGATACTTGGATCTGGGCTTCCGGGGCGGGCAGGGGTAGGGATGGGGTGTGAAAGCTAATGATTACAGTGTTTCTTTTGGAGTTGGTGAAATTGTTCTAAAATTGACAGTAGTAATATTTACACAACTGTGTAAACATACTAAAAATTACAGAGTTGTATACTTTAAAAGTGTAAATTTTTGTGAATTACATCTCAAAAAGTGTGAAATACACTAACAAAAAATCCAACCCTCCCTGCACTTGCAAATATCTTTAGCTCTTCCTTGAACTTTTTCGGTCAATTTGATGTTATATGTGTGGGACAAGCTGAATCATTCTCACCTCTCTATCTTTGATCCAAGCTACTTCCCCTTCTCTCTCCCTCTACTCACTCCCCCTTTTTCACCATGCTTCCAAGTCCAAACCAAGTCCCACTTTTCCCACATCATTTTCCATCCTTGGCTGACTAGTCTGCCAGAAGACTGATGAGTCTTCTTGGTTTCATTCCTGCTCATCAACACTGTTGGAATTACTTCATTTATTTACTAATAAATCTAATTTTAAGTGTAGATAGGGCTTTCTTTATAAAACCATGGATTCAAAATACTGAAGACAATGCAATTCTTTCCAATCTGTTCGTAAAATTATATTGATCATTTGAAGGCCTGTATCTGAAAACACTTCTCTCTCTCATGCCTTCTTTCAGTTAAATATTATTTGAAAAATGAGAATTTATTACTTCTAAATAATTACATAAGTACAACTCTGCAAAACAGTACTGCTAAGACAAGCTAAACTGAATTACTGCCCCATGACATGGATTAAAGGATATTATTATTCCAATTATCCTAACAAAAGGATGACTATAGCATACGGTGGTTCCTAGAGAGGATTATAAGTATATACTATGAAGAATATTACTATTACCTAGTTATCAGAATTCATGACTAAAGAATCTAATAAATGCTTTTTTTAAATTAGCACACAAATACAAAACCTCAAATTATTTCCAAAATATGCCTCAAACACTTGTTCATTTGTTATAACATTTAATAATAAAAGTTGTTTCTCTTTTACACATATTCCCCACAGAATACTCTCTGGCAGGAAAAGAGCAAAGTCAATATAAATAAATAAGAATTACTTCTGCTTTGTAAATTTTGAGCCATATTAGCTCAATTAATTCCTGTATATATGCTCTCTGTTTATTGTGCATACTACAAGCAGAAAAAAACTAATAACAGTGTTACACAATGCCGTTTTGAAGTTGTATTTTATTTCAAGCTATTCTATATCTTTCAACCTGTACCACATTTCCATAATGACTATTTAATAATTACAATCCTCCCCTTGTTAGCTTGGCATTTCATTTTCCTTGCCCTAGGCCACCCTACAGTTTCAGGAAAGGAAAACTCTGATGATTAGTTATTTAATTCCAGCAACAATAATTATGCTGCAGAAGGCTACTTGGAGAGGATTACATAAGAGCTAGCACTCAACAGCCTCAGACCCAGAACAGCAAATTATAAACCCAAGTACTTGGTTGCATGTAACCAAATTGGATAGTTGAAATGCTAATTGCCTTTCAGCAAAACTAAAGACAGACAGGGGACCTTGTGCTTCAGAGAATGAAATGCATTTTTTACTCCACTTCTGCACCATTGTCTTGCTGAGAATCATTTGCAATCCATTCATAAAGGTAGCTCTTTCCCTAACCTTGAAAATGTGGGAAATTTATTTCACCCCTACCAGCACCTCCAATGTGCTGATGTGCCAGGAAATGAACAGATGGTTGGATTAAAGCCATGTTAAGCTCCTAATAAAGTAAAGCATGAAAGAACTCTGTGCTCAAATTTATAGTACAAATTGATGAAATTTGCCTAGAGAAAAGGAGTTTTGAATACCAAATAAATTTATTCAAGTAAACTAATCAAATAATATAATCTTTAAGATGTGGTATTTTTAATGTACTCATATTCAAGTGCATAAAGAAAAGAGCTATCAGCGCCTCTCTCAAAGAGATCCCAGGTCTCCCTTTATATACCTAAGAATATTGTGAATATTAATTCAAAACTCATTTATGGAAGGACAATTATTTCAAGAGCCAGTTTTCCCCTTTATATGAATAAGGATCCATTTTGGGTTTTCAGAATTCTGAATAAATGAATGAGAAATGCCCTATCAGCATCCTGCCCTCATTTTTGAGATGTAGTCAGACTTACGCCTGACTGCACCAGAAAAGGGCCCCATAACCACCTGCCCAGCAGCTGGGGAAGGGACTTGGTCTGGTACATTTTAAAGTGTATAATGTGTCACAGTGGAATCAGAAAACAGCCTTTGTATTACCACAGCCTTCTGTGTCCTAGCTCCACCCTTCTCCTCTGCCACACCTCTATCAAGACAACAGAGCTGGGGTGCTGAGGGTCCTGTGTGGCCTGACATCCTGGCATATTGGGGAACCCTCCATACATGCAAAGATGCCACCTGACCTCCTAATCCTGCCTTGTGGAGGGAGAAAAGTAGGCATGCATGTGTGTTGAACTAAACTCTGCACAACTTCATTCTGCACAAAGTAGAAAGAACCCAGTTTATTAATATTATGTTTATCTTTATTTCTCAACAAGTTTATTTACATAAAGTTTGAACTGCCTGGAAGTAATAGTATATGAAGACTAAATAGAGCTTTAAGCTATAAACAGTTTCAATAAATAATTCCATTCTCATCCGGATTTTACAGGAGTTAAGATAAGAAAGACACCTCTCTGGCTGATAGTCACCAAAACCCTTGGATAGTGAGGTTTCTGGTGATTTTTTTTCCTGGTTTTTGTACTTTTTAAATTTTCTATATGATTTTGTACTATATAATCAGAAAAAAAGTTATCCCCAAGTCAAAGAGAGGGAGGGAGGAAAAAAGGAAGGAAGGAAGATAGACTCAGCTGTGTGCTAGCTGTGTGATTTTTCCCACAAATCAGGTATATACTCATCCAAATCTCTCCATGGTAACACACTACATTTTGCAATCAAATTAAGCAATCATTGTCTAAGAAGCTCAATACCCTTTCTAAGCATCCATAAATCATCTGGTTGCTCTCCAGGTGAGGTTAAAATGGTGATGGCACCGAGTTTCCACTTTGTAGATTTCGGACTTGATGAATAAAATGACTAACACAGGTAAATTGGTAAGAAAGTCATTTATTCAATATATTAACTACTTTGCTAAATCCTAGAGACACTACAGAGGTATACAATGGGTACTGGTATTTTGTATTCCAATTGAGAAATAAATGGCAACCTTGAAATTTACAAAACAGTGGAGCAGCAAATATAAGACCATGAAGAGGCATCTGGTCGAGTGGCAATAAATCAAATATTTAATGGCCAAATTAACCTGTTATGCTGCTTCTCATTTAATTTACAGGTATATATAGGTGACTAAAGTCATAATTGGGAAAATAGAATATGTGAAGTGAAACAAGCCCCTTAACTTTTTTAGGTCTCACTTTTTCCCAAATATACAATAAAGGGGTTTGTCTAGATCAGCTTCAAGTCTCCTCCCAGTGCTTCAGGATTTCATGTTGTGTGCATATCCTACATATTTCTGAACAACCTAATCTAAAGCAAAAAGTACTTTTCTTTTGTGGGTCCTCGCAGGGCACAGAGTTTTCTGTCTAATTTCTTCATCTACAAGTCAGAATAATACTATTTAATTCATAATTAAACATAAAAATATTCTATTTAAAAAGTTTAGTACAATTCCTGGTATGTAGTGGGCATTCAATAAACAATTCCTGGTATGTAGTGGGCATTCAATAAACGTGGCGTACTCTTACATTCATCATGGAAATATGAACAAAAGAGTTTCATTGCAACTCATTTTGTTTTGAACACCCTTTTACTTTGGGTGTAGCATCATTCTCTTGAACATGGGCACAGGAAGTTCCAAGTAGAAAAACATTTCTGCCTAATACTAGCTTTTGTTCTCCCACATCATTTCTAATAGTTATTCTTATTATTATAAAAGCATTTGTGTTTCTACTGTATCTCAAATTATCATTTTTTAACAATGCACACAATTAGTATTCAATATTTGCTAAGTATATATACAGTATAAAATCTATAATTGCTGTAATTAAAATATAATAAATGTGAACTGATACATCATTTTTCTATCTGAGGATATCCAGATTCAGTATTGTTATATAATTTACCTTCACCTATTATGGGCCAACATGGTAGTCTAAGATTACTACAATTTGTAGGCACTTTCAGCTTTTACTCATTACATTCTATATAGTGTAGATGCTAAGAGCACTCAGAAAAAAATTCTTGATCCAGCTCCTACTAACTAGGAAATTTGGAGCAAGAAGCTTAAACTTTCTGTACCTCCATGTCATTATCTGTAAATCAGGATAATACTATTTAATATAGAATGTTGTTGTGAGTGTTAAATAAGATAATTTATACAAAGGGCTTTACAGAATTCATGAACTAGAGTATGCATTCATGGAAATAAGAACTTGGAGATAGGAGTTGGTCACACATCTTTAGTGTATACATTTAAAGTTAAAATCTTGAGACAAATCATTTTTAGTTGAAGTAAGTCTTAGCAATCACCTAGTACAATCTCTTTATTTTATAAATGAGGAAACTAAGACTCCAAAAGATGAGTGAATGTACAGTGAAAGTCACTGTAAGTTAATGGCAGAGAAAGGATGTTATCTCAAATAACATATAATGTTATAACACAGCTCAGACTGTACTAGGCATCTCCCTTTTTCTCAAATGTTATATTGGCTTAAGAGTTTGCCACTTGACTAGAAAGTTAGCCAAAAATAAATTGCCAGTGTTCATATGTATCCTGATTCCAACATCTTTTTCTCTTTTCTTTAAATCCTTTGTTGTAGTTGTCCGATCTAGTTCTTTTGATGAAAGACAGAGGGAAGAAAAAGGCACTTTAGTAATTTAAAGTAATAAAAAATTACCGAGAATTTTTTAATAATGCTGTTTAAGTTAAAATACATTTTTGAGCTTTAACCCTAATTCTCAATAATGATGCACCCTTTGATGTCAATAATTTTTAAAAGAGTACACAGCTCACTTATAAACACATTACACAGTTTTAAAGGTTGTGAATTCGTGAAATGTGAAAAGTTGGTTTAAGACAAAAGTTACATAAAAAAGTTTAATATTGCACTTTAAAATCGATTTATTCTTAATGAACATTAACTTATTTTCTTAGTTTTAGTTTTAAGAAAAATCATAAGCTACTTTAAGGCATTCAAAATTTGTGAGGTTTTTTAAAAGTAATTATTCTACAGTCCAGACTAATTCCAAACTCTCTGAAATCAATATATTTCACTGGAAGTTCTCTCTCGAAGCAGTTATTCTGGAACGCAAACAAGACCCCTTAAGTTTGTCTCAGTCCATCCCATTATTAAAATTACCTATGGCGCGCCTTTCTCGGTCAGTTATTTGCCAACCAGACTTTTTAAAATTAAAGCTAGGATTCGGATTTCAAACAGACAGAAAAGAAAGGAAACTTTCACTCTGCTGACTCATTTCTCACCTTCTGTGAGATGAGGCAGCTTTTGGAACGGGCAGATGGGAAGGAATGTAATGCTTATTGCAAAAGAGCAGCGGTGTGCAGAGTGAACGCCAGCAGCACTGCTGGGTTAGCTCGCAGCCCGCGGCGCCGAGTGCGTGCCCAGCCTCCAGGCGCCCTCTGCGCCGCCCTCCCCTCTCTCCTACCGCAACAGGTGCCAGGGCTGCGGCCCCGCACCGCTGCAGATGCTACGGACGCTTCCCGGGGCATCGGAATGCTCACAGCACCATATCCTAGCCATATCCTACCTGGCCCCGGGAACACCGACATTCGCGCGCGCCCTGCAGTCCCCGCCGGTCCTCCTTTAGCACACGTTCCTCTGCCTCTTGCTCCAGTCTCCACGCCTCACCCCAGCTGCTGGCAGAGTCTCTTTCTCCAACTAACGGGCCAGAATGGGGGACCCAAGCCTCCACCCCCTCTCCCTCCCACCTCTTCCTCTCCCACCATCTTCTCACAGCTCCAATAGGGCCCACGGCTCCCGGGGCTGCGCTCACCTGACCAGAGGAGCGGGGGTGGCTGCCCACGGCAGCGCGCCCTCCTCTGCGCAGCGGGCAGCCAGGTCTGCGTTCTGGCGTCGGGAACACCCTGCCTTGGCCATCCCTAATGGACTCTTCCAGCAGCGAAGCTTCTAAGCTGACCCGCCTGGGAGCAGGAAAGCGGGAGCCTGCGCGCATCCTAAGCGAGTTGCGCGGTAGGCGCTTTCTAGTGGTTTCGGTGGGCACAAGAAATCGCCCGCCTAGGCAGCGGAGCAGTCCGACCTGTAGCCCTGGTTACTCCAATGTAAACAACTCCCATTTTCTTCCCGGGGAGAGAACCCATTTTACTGAGTCTTATTCCTAAAAGACCATTTCTTTTAACGCTGACTGAAACACTCGATTTCACCCCGTGGGGAATTAATGTATAAATTGGTGAAATACTAGAAATGAAGAATCTAGTCACACACGCTTGCGAGCAGGGACTGAGGTCAACATCTGGGATAAATGATCTGTCCCCTCATTTATAAAATAGAATTATTAATTCCTACGTCATAAGGCTGTTAAGATTAAACGAAGTCATGTGTAAAGTGCAACTTACAGTACACCTGACAAGTGGTAAACCCTCAACAAATGTTGACTGTTACTCCTAGGGCTTAAAAGTAAAGCCCCCAAAGTCAGACCATAACATGAGCAACGGGCAAATCCCCATCTGCATGTGATTTTTAACGCATATGCAGCATTCTTAGAATCATAGAAGTTTCAAACCGATAAGGAGATTAAAAAATTAGTAGTCCCACAACACCTCACCGCCAATTTTATGAAGGAAAAAAACTAAACATAAAAGTTGAGTAAATGGCTGATGTAACGGCAGAGGCAGGACCAGGTCCAGGTTTCCTAATTCTAAATGCAGTGCATATGGGTGATCTTCCTAATGAATGGGAATAGGAATAACTAGACAATTACATTGAGTTACAAAGTGCTGTCCAGGAGAATGATTTTAGCATTATCACAGACTTTTGCTGCAAGCCTGATTCCAAAGCTGCTGCAGTCAACAAAGAGCTGGGCATCAAACGCAAAGGTTATGGAGACAAAAAGGTTCTCACACAGAAACTGCATGGGAATGCAAACACTGCACTTAAGGCACTAGGAAAGGTAGTGAGAAAAGCAAACTAAACAATCAAGGAGATGGAACAGCTTTCCTGTGAGGCTAATTTGGGTTTAGAATCTGCTCTAATTCTGTGACTGAAGTCTGTAAATCCATGGGGCATATTAACAGAGTAAACACAGTCAGGCTTACTAAATCCTCCTGCACAGGAACTGAATCTCTAGACAATTTGAAGTCAAAGACTGAGTCAATTCTACATGTAGCCACAATGTGAAACAGAAAACAATAACAAAAATATATTCTTACTGACTTTTTAAGACATCTCACTAAAACATATATTCAACTCACAAATGTTATTAGTGTGACTAAAGGCTCTATTTGAGAATAAATGTTACTTTAATTTATTAAGAGCTTTACAAAGTCAGTGTATCAATCAAATGGTCTATCTTAATCATTGTTCCTCCAAGTTCTATGATTAAATCCATTCTTCACAAATGGATTTACTGAAAACGCATATCACCCTAGGCACTGTGATAGGTTAAAATGAAAATTTACACTCATCCTCTTCCTCTAATCTACCTCAGGGTACATTATCACTTATTACTGAGTATTTAGTTAGCAGAAGACTCTGGGAGACCTGCGGGGGAGACAACAATCTCTAAAACACAACCCTGACTTCACTGAGCTTGCATTCTCTGAGGTGAAATTTTAATTAGCCCCAAAGCAGAATATACCAAGACAAAAATAAGCACCTAGAGAATGAAGAGGCACTCCAAGAGAAAGAAATTGTACATATTGGTGGAAGCCTTCTCAAAAGAGTTGATTATCTTGGTCTTTGTATTAAACAGCCAAAGGGGTGCTGATGCAAAATACCAGAAATCTGTTGGGTTTTATAAAGGGTATTTGTTGGGGTAGAAGCTTACAGTTACCAAGCCATAAAGCATTAATTACTTCCCTCACCAAAGTCTGTTGCCACATGTTGAAGCAAGATGGCTGCCAACATCTGCAAGGGTTCAGGCTTTCTGGGTTCCTGTCTTCCCGGGGCTCGTTTCTCTTTGGACTCAGCTGCTCTGCTTTCTCCACAAGGCCAGCTGCAGACTATCAGGTGAACGGCTCGTTTCTCTTCCCGAGGCCTCTGCCTGTGTATAATGGAGTCTTCTCCCCTTCCTCACGTATCTGCTTCTCTGTGTGTGTACTTCCCAGGCTCCATGATCAAAACTCCAACCTCCCTTCTCTGCAGTACGGTTTCTCTGTGAGTGCCCGCCCACCAAGGGAGTGGGGATGCAACGTCGTACTGACATGGCCCAACCAAAGCCTTAATTTTAATTTAATCAACTAAAAGTGAAACCTCTGAATCCAATATAATCTAATATGCCCAGAGGGACAGACCAATTTACAAATATAATCCAATATCTATTTTTTGAATTCATAAACAATAGCAAACTGCCACAGTCTTTAATAAAACTACAAGAAACTGCATCACTGATGTTTTAGCATATGTGTTTGACAAAGTAGCATAGATGCTGTTGCATGCTGAAAGTCTTCCAATGAATGCCCAGTGCACTTAAATTTAAACTCCCTAAATGGCCTAAAAAGCCCCACATGATTTTGTGCCTTTCTGCCTCTCCAGCCTCATCTTGTGTAATTTCCCCCATTTTCACTGTATTCCTATCACACTGACCTTCTTTCTGTGGCTCAAACATATCAAAATCATTCCTGCCTCAGAGCCTTTGCAAAAGCTTTTCCCTCAGCCAGGCACACGGTTCCCGGAGCTTTTCATATGACTGACTCCTTCTCATCATATCCCTCATTCCAGGGAGAACTCAACTATTACTTCCTCAGAGGCACCTTCCTTCATGACCCTGGCAGCCATTCTTTCCCATTATTGCCATGTTTGATTTTCTTTATGCCATTTATTCCTAACAAATATTTTATTTGCTTGTTTAGGTATTTTTGTCTGCCCATAAGAATGAAAGCTCCATAAGAGTAGGTTTCATGTCTATTTTATTCACTTCTCTAGCCCCAGCAACTAGAATAGGCTCTCACACAATGTAGGAACTCAAAACATATGGAAAGTGTCCTGGTTTGAGTCTTTTGTGACCCCAGAAAATTCTGTTCTTAAACCAAGCCATTCCTGTGCCTGTAAACCTATTGTATGTGGTGGGACATTTGGTTAGATTCAGTTAAGGGATCTGTTGATTAGGTCACTTTTATTTAGATAGATTCAGTTAAGGGCCTTTGAATAGATTGTGGGACCCTTTGATTGGATTGAGTTCATTTGGGGATCTTTGATTGGAGTAACTTCAGTGAGGTGTGACCCAGGGTAGGTCTCAGCCCTCTTGCTGGAGTCTTATATAAATGGGAGAAACATGCAGGGAAAAAAAACCGCAAAGAGAAAGAGAGCTGCCATCTTTACCCTGCCGTGAGAAAGAGGACTCCAGGATCGCTTACAGCTACAGAAAGACAGAGAAATCCCAAGAGACTGAGAGAGAGAGGCCAGAGGCTGGATTCCGAAGCTGAAGAGATGAGGCCCAGGGAGAGATGAGTCATATGCCTGTTCACCCACAGCTGAACTCTGAGAGAAAGCATCTTTAAATGACACCTCCATGTGCCTGATCACCCACAGATGCAACTTGGTGAGACAGCAAATCTTGATGATGCCTTGATCTGAACATTTTCACAGCCTTCGAACTGTAAAGTTTCCACCCTAATAAATCCCTATTGTAAAAGCCAACTCATTTCTGGTATTTTCCACTGGCAATCTGTGACAAACTAAAACAGAAGGAAAGAAGGAAGAAAGGAAAGAAGGAAGGGAGGATGGGGCAGGCAAGGAAGAAAGGAGGGAAGGATGGAAGGAGTAAAGCTTAGATAGCCGAGCTCTGTGAAGAACCTGCAAAGTTGTCAAATCAAAAAGCTTCCCAGAGTCTATTTCTTTATATTTCAAAATCCAATCTTAGAGAAACATAAGACTTTGTCCCCTGTTAAAATACAAATATGCCTGAATCAGAAATATTTTAAGCCATCATTTACAGCTTACAGTCTTTGTTCTTCAAATCATGCTTTGATAAGGAAAACAAAAAGAAAGAAAGAGGATTACTGGGCCTCTGGAGGAGGGAGGTGGCAGGTGCCACTGAGAGAGAAGCATGCCAAAAGGAGAGTTGAAAGTTCTCTAGACAAAGTTGGCCTAATTCCCAATTCTGCCTAAATGCATCACTGATGGAGTGTAAGCCTTTTTCCTATAGTAATCTTTTTTCTTTTCTTTTTTTTTTTTTAAAGATTTATTTATTTATTTATTTAT
>JAQZBX010052289.1:0-19168 GCA_029593785.1 Cabassous unicinctus
GCTGGGGGCTGGGGCAGGGCGCCGTCCCGACGCTGCGCAGGACTCCCGCTCTGCTCTTGGTGCGAAAATACACAGACAAACGTGAATGGATAACAGAAAATGGTACGGGATCAGTGGCAAACAGCAGTTTTGCACAGGAAGCATTGGGGGACGTTGTTTAGTCTTCCTGAGGTTGGGACAAAGTTGAAGAAATAAGATGAATTTGGTGCTTTGGAAAGTGTGAAAGCTGCTAGTGAACTTTATTCTCCTCTGTCAGGAGAAGTAACAGAAATTGATGAAGCTCTTGCAGAAAATCCAGGACTTGTTAACAAATCTTGCTATGAAGATGGTTGGCTAATCAAGATGACACTGAATAATCCTTCAGAATTTGATGAACTAACGAGTGAAAAAGCATATGAGAAATACATAAAATCTATTGAGGAGTGAAAGTGGAATGCCTAAATAAACTAGTCTGAAACAACTTAATCCAGCAATACTTTAAATTACTGGTGGATAGAGATTTATAAAAGTAACTTTTTAGCAGTATCAATATAAAAACAAAATACTTGTTCCAACTATGTATTGAAAGAAAATAACCCATAACTTTCTAATGATAGCAAGTAAAAAAAAATGCATCTTTTTTCATATCACCCTGTGATTCAGACTATGATCTAGTTGTATTCAGAATTCATGAAACTATCTAAGGTAAAAACTACTTGTTAAAATTATGTATTTCAAAGAAAACATCGTTTTCTTAAGGCTTATATAATATTGTAACTATTGCTTACATCCACTTCTGTATTTGGGTCAAAATACTTAATGATAACTTTATCTGAAATAATTGGGAGTGGAGGTAACACTTTGTTGTACAGTGTCATATGAGGAGCAACACTATCTTAATTTTTTAGTATACTGTGTTTGCATTTAGTGATTCTGCTACTATTTGTGGAAATGGTAATTTAGTCCAAAATCTGGTTTTCCTTAAGCAAAAATCTGGTTTTGACTGATAGCTTTAAATACTTATTTTTGCAATCTTTGGAATAATAAAAAATAAATTCACTAACTTTGAAAAAAAAAGAAACTATATAAATATATATATTTTCTGAATGCCTATAGATTTTGACCCAGAATTTTTATTACAATTCATGTATCATATAGTTATATGCTACATAGATGATAAAACTGAAAAGAAAAAAATCTTTTCTGAAGGAGGGGGAGAATGTCATGGGAGTACAAATTATTGGATATTACAGTACCTAGGGAAGTTCTACAGACCTTTTAATCCATGCATCTTATTTAGCAATACTAATTATATTATGCTTCTCAAATGGATATCTGAGTCCATGCTTTCAATCTATTGTTTAATCTTCAATATGTAGCAGATCCTTAAT
Organism: Cabassous unicinctus; assembly: GCA_029593785.1. Classification (NCBI taxonomy): domain Eukaryota; kingdom Metazoa; phylum Chordata; class Mammalia; order Cingulata; family Chlamyphoridae; genus Cabassous; species Cabassous unicinctus. Next base: position 1,371 of record JAQZBX010052289.1, read on the forward strand.
TTCAGGCATGACCAGAATTTATTTTGAATTTCTCAAGTATATTAGCTGCATTGACAAAGTGTATTTTATACAGTTAAATTTCAGAATTGGATGAGGCCACAGATAACAATATCTGACTTCCTCCAAAAACATCCTTACATTGCCCAGTATCTACTAGGATAATTACACTGATGGCAAGTGACTTTCCCTTAGAGGAAACATGTCTATTGTTATAGAGGTGTGTTTGTTAGGAAGCTCTGCTTATCTTGAGTTCAACTCTACACATATGATATTTTTAAACATCAGAGCCTGGCAAAACAAAAGTACACTCTCTCTCCCAGGTAACACTCTTTCAAAGATTAGAAGACAAATATCCTTTCTCCATTAAAATTACATTCAACCATAGTTCAAATCCCTGCTGACTTTAATCACTTTTCAAATCTTAAGTACATTTTTGTGTACTTTGCATATCTCCTCTGAACATGCTACAATTACATAGTGTCCATCTTAGAGTATATTGGTATTTTGTCTAAAAATAGCCAAAACACTCTAAGTTAGGCCCAACAAGAGTAGTAGTAAAAAATGTCAGCTCTACATCTCCTGTCCTCTTAATACCAACTAATATACGTAGTACAACAAGTATACCTAGAAATATCCCTAGAGTAAAACCAGAAATGCTTTGCAAATATTTGTATTGCTGCATAAGAATCAAATAGATAAACAAATTAAAATACAGCTGCTTCTACATCCGACCTATAGATTCTAATTCAATAGAATTGACGTAATGCTTAATATAAAATTTTAGTGCATACACGATGACATATGGAAACCTCACCCACGTCAGGCACTCTGAGGAAAGCATGTTGTTACTAAATAAGAATAACAGGAATTATTTCTTTGTTGGTGTTGGAATAGGATATGGGCTCACCATGGCAGCACAATGGCCAGTCCTCAAGAGTTCTTCTTGTTTGGGTGGGCACTCATTCCAACCTCCACTTCTTTTGCTAATTGCCCATTATAACAGCTCCAGCAGCCTAAAGGCAGATGTACATAAGCAGGTGTCCTGGAATGGGAGCTTAGCAAGAACAACATACTCACTAGTGAAGAAACCAACTCCTTGACTATGACAATCACATCTTGCTTGACAACATGACAGTCACATAGTCCTTGAGTCTGCTAATTCTGAATATTCTATTAGTCTTCTTAGAAGTGATAGTCTTATACCTTGATGACTCCTTCATTCATTTGACTCATAAGCCTAGGGGCTATCAAAGAAATCAAAGTGAGTCATAACAAACAGGATAGAAATCTGTTATGGATAAAAGTGTAAGGAAATCCTGATCATGAATTACAATCGCTTTTGTATGCACCATACTTAAGAGAAATTTTGATCTTTAAATTTAAAATTCTATTCATTTTTCTATCCATGCAGTTGATGATTATTAAACTAAGATTATTTGGACTCTATTAATGGTCCTTTTCTGAAGTGTTACAAAAATAGTGTGAAAAGCACACTAGATATATTTAAATTTAATATTTAAGAGGTTATATTTAATACAACATTTTCATAGGGGTTATCTTACTTTTTTCCTGCCAAGATAGGAAATGCTACTATTTGTATTTTAGAAAAGAGAGAATTGAAGCCACACATTGTAGGTGAGCATAAAAAACCCCACTAAAGCTCCTCTGATTGCACATCAGGTACTCTTTTCACTAATGTACCTGTACTCCATAAACCAAGTGATAGAAAAGTTCACTCTATAGGGGTAAAACAATAAGAATGAGGTAAAATATCATACAGTAGATAGCCTCTACTAGAGATTGACACTGTTGGAAATGTTATAGAGGTCGCCTGGAATTCTTTAGGTGGTCTTTGAGGCTTCATCCAGGGTTGAAAGTTGATAAATGTATAGAGCATGTAAACAATGAATGAACTCTGGAATTAAGTGACTCAGTTTTATTCATGATTTTTAAGGGCTAACTAGAAATAGGTAAAAGGGGGTGAATATAAAGTAAAAATCTAGTACTGCTAGAAATAAAAGATGTGCTTTTAATGAAAGCTTAAATAGTGTATTGAAAGCAGGATAGATAAGCAAAAAGAAGAATGCAAGTAAGATCTATAGAAGGAGATGAGTTAAGATGTTCAATAGAAGCTTTCTGTGATACTCTGATTTCTGTAATAGTTATATGTATTCCAATGACATTCTCCCCCACTTACACAGAAAACATCTCATTCTTTCTTAATTGCAATTATTATTTATGGTATTATACTAGTAAAATAATTTGTAAAACTATAAATGTGTTCAAAATTTGGGGACAAACACCTAGATTTCCTTAATAGGAATTGATAAAAAGGCTTTAGGGGATTTACAGACTTTCTGAAATTCTGTACAATTTTAATGTGTATGAGCACAAGTTCCATTCTTTTTATATCTTTATTGTAAATCTGTAATAAAATTTTGTTTAATCCCTAAAGCATGCCTTGGATTGGGCTTGTGTTGTTAAGTCAGTGAAATCTTTACTTAGCCTGAGGTCCTGAAAACCTTCTCCTATTTTGTCCTAAATGTATTTTCTATTTCTATGTGACATTTCATTTTGAGTTAAGTGTTGTATATGGTGCAACATTTTGGTTGAAGTTCATTTTAAGCCTACGAATGTCCAATTTGTTTTACTTCCACACCTTTCATTGTTAAGGCTACCCTTTCCACTGAATTGGTTTTAAACTTTTGCCAAAAATCAGTTGGACTTATTTGTGAGTCAGTTTCTCCTTTCTCTACACTGGTCCATTGATTTATGTTTCTAGCCTTCTGACCACACTACATTATTTTAATTACTGTGATGATATAGCAAGGCCAACTATCAGAGTGATTCCTACCACTTACTTTAAATTTGCCTATAATATTTTAGAAATTCTAGGTCATGTGACGTCCCAATATACATTTAAAAATAAACTTGTTAGTATCTACATAAAAAAACTTGCTGTTTTATATACAAAATTCCTTTAAAAGACAATCCAGAACAAAAGCTGAATTAACTTGAATAGACCTTTCTCCAGATCTATTACTCTTTTTAGGCCACCATCTTACAATGGCCAAACTCCAGACACACTCATTAAATCTCCCACCCACTTACTTTCCTGTACCATGATAAAGAAATCAGTCATTGAAATATGGACAACAACAAAAATAATATTCAAAATCATCACTGTATAATTACTGTAGAAGAAGAATATACAGACCTCTATGAAGAGTAAATCTGTGTATATAATAAGTACATACTAAATTTCTCAAGTGAGGCACATATTTAGTTCAGGTTGACCATAAAGCTATTGTACAATGCCTCTGTGTTTTCTCTTTGGTAACATTTAAAATTCTTCCAAATTTAATCACTCCATATATGCTTACTCAATTTTTACTTTGGCCAGAAAAATAATTCCAATCACTTCGCTGGTATGCAAACAAAGTAATAATTTCAATTATTTTCATATAATTCAACGTACATTATGTATATGAATATTTTTACTACCAACAGACTTTTACTTAAGGATAGAGGAAAAATGAAAGAAAGTATCATTGTGTTTCCACTCTTTTCTGGCTACCAATCATTGCGTTCATTTTTTAATCAGAAACCTAAGATCAAGATACGATACTCAACATGTTCAATTTCATATTGCCCCTCACATAACAAAGCTATGTTACCAACTTTCATCCAAGTAGTCTTTTGAATTGTACAAATAATAGGTTATAAGGAAGCTTGTCTAAAAGGACAGAAAGGGAAGTCAATATGATTTTCATTCATATTTGTAATTCATAATAATGCAAAAAAATTTGAACTTAAAAACCTTTTCCAAAGGAAAAAAAAAAACCTTTTCCAAAGCAAAAACCCAAATAAGACAAAGATGTCCACTCTCCCCATTGTTATTCAATATTGTGGTATAATTCTAGCTAGAGAAATCAGGCAAGAAAAAGAAATAAAGGAACCTAGATATTAAAGGAAGAAGTAAAACTTCCTTTATTCACTGATGATATGATCATATACTTAGAAAAATCCTCAACAAAATTTTAGAATGTATAGACAATTTCAGCAAAGTGGCAGGGTACAAGATTAATATATGAAATTCAATAGCATTTCCCATCCAAGTACTAACCCAGCCTGACCTTGCTTAGCTTCAAAGATCAGAGAAAATCAGGCATGTTATAGTGAATAACAGCTGGGAATGTGGCTGTAAGGGTAGTCTTGGGATGTAAATGTCAGTTGAAAGAAAGCTAGAGAACAAATCTGGGGACTGAATAACACAGTGAACCCAGAGGTGTTTGAGAATTGTGGTTGATGGTACAGATGCAAGAGTGTACTATGAGCTAAAGTGGATGTACGTCACTATTGCAGGGTGGTGGGAATATGGAGAAGCATGGGAAAAATTCAATTGGTGTGACCTATGGACTGCGGTTAACAGCAATACTGTAATGTTCATGCATCAATGCCAAAGATGTACTATGTTGATAATGGGGGAGTATGGAAAAAGTGTGCCAAATGTATGCTATGGACCATGGTTGGCTGTAATAATTTGATAATATTATCACATAATTCATAACAAATATTCCACCATGGTGTGGTGCATTGGTGAACGGGTGTTGTATGAGAATTCTACATATGTGCATTATTGTTTTGTAAATTCACAACTTCTGTAATAAAAATAGGTTTAAAAAAAATAATAAGTTGGGTTGGGGGAAAAATACACCAAATGTAAGATATGGACTATAGTTAGTAAGATTTTGATGATATTCTTTCATAATTTTTAACAAATGTTTCACAACAATGCAAGGTGTTGGTGGTTGGGTTGATGTATGGGACCACTGTATGATGTTCACTACGTTTACTATACACATTGCTTATGTATGTTCATGGATGAATGATATACTTCGATACAAAAAATCAAGAGCATTTTTATACACTACTAATGAACAATCCTAAGAGAAAGTAAGAAAAAAATTTATTTACAATAGCAACTAAAAGAATCAAATATTTAGGAAAAATTGAATCAAATATATAAAAGGACCTATATTCCAAAAACTATAAAACACCGCTAAAAGAAACCAAAAATGATCTAAATAAATGGAAGGATATTCAGTGTTCATGGGTTGGAAGACTAAATATCATTTTGATGTCAATTCTACCCAAACTGATTTATAGATTTAACACAATTCCAATAAAAATTCCAATATCTATCTTTGTAGAGCTGGAAAAGCCAATTATCAAATTTATCTTGAATGGTAAGGATACCCGAATAGACAAAAATATCTTTAAAAAGAAGAAAGAAGTTGGAAGGCTCTCATTTCTTGTCTTTAAAGCATATTATTTAGCTAGAGTGGTAAAGAAAAGCATGACACTAGCACAAAGATAAACATATTGGCCAATGAAATTGAATCGAGAGTTCAGAAATAGACCTTCACATCTGTGGTGAAGTGATTTTTGTCAAGGTTGTCAAATGCAGTTAGCCAGGAAAGAACAGCCTATTCTATAAATGGTATAGGGTAAAGTGGTTATCTATATCTAAAAGAAAAAAAGAGGACCCTTATCTCACACATTATACAAAAATGAATTCAAAATGGATCAAGGGCCGAAATATAAAAATTAGACCTATTAAACTCTTAGAAGATAATGTAGGGAAATATCTTCAAGATGTTGTGGTTGTTGGTGGTTTCTTGGACCTTACATCCAAAGGATGAGTAACAAAAAATATAAGTAGATAAATGGGACTGCATCAAATTGAAATACTTTTGTTCTTCAAAAGACTTTGAGAAGAAAGTAAAAAGACAAGCTAGACTAAGGGAAAAAATCTTCAGAATCTGATTTATATCTGATAAGGGATTGATCTCCATGTTATATAATGAGATCACACAATTTAATGACAAAATGACAAACAACCTCATTAAAAATGGGCAAAATAATTGAGCAGATATTTTTCTGAAGTGGAAATACAAATGAACAGATGTTCAAACTATATCACTAGCTATTAGGGAAATGCAGAAGAAAACTACAATGAGATATCATCTCACACCATACAGAATGGCCATTATTAAATGAACAGAAATCTTCAAGTGCTGGTGAGGATGTGGAGAAATAGAAACACTCCTTCACTGTTGGTGGGAGTGTAAAATGCTGTGGCCTCTGTGGAAGATGATCTGGTGGTTCCTCAGAACACTAAATAGTGAATTGCCATCTGATCCATCAATTCTGCTACTAGGAATATATTCAGAAGAACTTAAAGCAAGGATGTGAACAGATATATTTGCACACTGATGTTCACAGTAGCATTATTTGCAATTCCTGAAAGATGGAAACGACCAAAGTATCCCTCAACTGATGAATGGATAAACAAGATGTGGTATGTTTATATGATGGAATATCATTCACCTGTAAGAAGAAGTCAATGGAAGAAGCACATGACAACATGGAGGAACCTTGAAGATATTGAGTGAAATAAGCCAGAAACTTAAGAATGAATAATGTTTGGTCTCATTGATATGAACAAAATACAATGAGTAGACTTAAAGAGTTGGACTATGAAATATAGTTTGGTGAGAAATGGAATGTGGGATGGGAAGGAGGAGAATATGCTGGATGTATGCAGAATGTTTAATAAGGTCCACTATAAATTTGTGGTAATGGTTGGATTTGATGGTAACACACTATAATTCATGTAACAAACACTGTTGATTTATGGATGTGATTATGGCTGAAATGAGTATTCTAGGAAGATTAATGCTAGTTGGAGGTCAGTTGGAGGATAATATTGGGGATGTATAACAATGATTTTGGAAGTAGATAAGGATTGTGGTTAATAATATAAATACCGGAATATTCTACTACAGGATGTTAAGAATATAGTGATACATGGGAAAAAGATAATTTATGGATTATACTTAACAATATATTTTTAGCAAAAGCAAAGTTCATACTATATTAATTCTAAAGGTAAATAAAAAGAATATGGGGTTTGATTTTGTGAGGTATGAATAAGATTAAACTTTTTTTCATTTTATTAATGAAAAAATGAACGTGTCACTTAACTAATGTGTGTTCATCTGTGTATCTTTCTGAACACTATAGGAACAATTGAATTAGCAGTTGGAATTTGATGAGATAAAAGTGCCTGAAAAAGAATATTTAGGAGTATTATTTCCATAACTCATTGAGCTGCCTTTTTCTGTTCTTTTATTTTTGTGAATTTGAAATAAAATTGTTTATATATATATATAATAGCATTCTTCTAATCCATCCAGCTTTTTCTACTTCTGGAAAGAAAGCAGGCCTGCCATGACATACTATATTTTCCTCAGAAGTAGAAATATTAAAATACTTGTAATGTGCTAAAAGATGCCCTACTAATAATTATGCTCTGATAATAAGTATAAAATAGAACTGTCCTTGACACACAAGGAAGTCAGATCACTCTCAAGATTATAAACCTTCCCTTTAATATCAGAAAAAATGGAGAAAAAGAAGACTATTATAGCATCTTCTAGTCCATATTGAAAGAGAGATCCTAGGAAATTTGAAAGAAAAGAAAATAAATTCATGTAAAAGGATTGTAAATGAACCATAAAACTGTCATTTTTGGCTGAAAATAGGATTGCCTTCATTAACAATACAAGAGGACATAAGGCAAAATAGTAGAACTAATGAGAATGGTCTGCATTTTTCCTATAAACCAATAACTCATGAGAAAGGTTGTATACTGAAGTCCTGCTTAATAGTAACAAACAATATGGACATGCAGTTTTAAAATGGGTACTATTGGGAATTCTATTCCAGCCATCACAAACTATATAGTATGGGAATAAGTGTTCCACTAAAAACAATTATAAAACCTATAAAATATGTAAAATACAATTCTTTGAAAGCCTTGAAAAGTGCCCAATTGACCAGGAACTTGAAAGGCTATTATATCTGAGAGAAGATAAGCACATGACAAGAGCTCACATGTACCCTTGATTTTCTCTAAGTATGTATTTGTATTCACTGAAAGAGGTGAAAATGTATCTTTAACAGTAAGTGGAAGTTTCCTTGGGATAAGGAATCAGATAGTAGAGCTTGAGATAATCAAAACCACCACAATTTGAAGAGCAAACTCCCAAAGAGGAATGAACCACAGAGAAGTGAGTCCCAAAAACTGCCTTCAGATTCTTCTGGAATTTACTCCTCACCTGTAAATACATGTACCGGTGAGACTACAATAAACTCAGCAAAAAGCTGCAAGTCAAGAACAGAAAGAAGCTCCACTGTGTCCACATTTAACATTTATTTAACATCTTAGCCAATGGGAGAGCATAAGAGGAATAGGTAGAATAAGATTGGAAAAAGAATAAAATGTACTTTATTTGCAGATGATGACAATGTAGTTAAAAACACCAAAGAATGTACCAACTATTAGAATTAATGAGGGAATTTAGCAAGGTTAAAAAAAAAAAAAAGAAAGAAACTTACCTGCAACAGAAATTGTTGTTCACTTCTTCCGGTTAACCTGTGCTTCAGGGTGGAAGAGGACACAATTGTTTGGAGTTCAGCAACCAGTACTGGAGGCTCAATGGAGTATAGATCTTCTTCATCTGCTCTGTTGTTCTCAGAGTGTGGTTTTAAATTCTATCCCTTGGAGTCTCTTCAGCTCATTTTAGGCTCTGTGTATGGGTAACCCCCTGCAGCCTTGCACACCAGATGGACCACTTTGGCATAGTATTTTTAATGAGAATTTGTGGGATTCTTACTGATCCTGGAAACATGTAGAGATAAGGGATTCAATTAAGAAATCAATACCTATTTTTTCTTTTTATTTCATTTAAAACATCTAAAAATATACACTTTATACCCACCAAGCAACAACTCACCCTTCACCTATCCTCTATTCCCTCACCTCTGTTAATCTCTACTCTCCAATTTATGTTTATGAATTTGTTGTTTTTAGATGTTCCTTATAAGTGAAATCTTACAGTGTTTATCCTTATTTCACTCAGCATACTGTTTCAAGATTCATCCATGTTGCTGCAGTTTTCAAGAACTTAATTCCTTCTAATGGCCAAATAATATTCCTTTGTATATATATACATATATTGTTTATTCATTTGTCGATGCTTCCACCTTTCGGCTATTGTGAATAATGCTGCACGATCATTGCTGTGAAATCTGGTAAGCCCTGTTTTAAATTTCTTTGGTTATATACCTACCAGTGAAATTGTAGAGTCACATTGTAATTCTATATTTAATTTCATGAGTAACTGCCACACTGCTTTCCAGAGTGACTGCACCATTTTACATCCCAAAGAAATAGTGTTTTGATTCCAGCATTTAGTATATAGAATTGGATGGGCTAAATGGAAGAACCTGGAATTCATATCCTTCCCCTCCAAAACCTGTTTCACTAACATTTAACCTCGTCTCTATTAAAGGCAATTCCATCATTCAAGTTGGATTGGACAAAATAGTCATCAACAATGAACTTTCTTTTTCTTTCAAGCCCATGTCAGGAAATTCTATTTATTAAACCATAAATAAAATCTGAAGAATATATGTGCATACTATTCTCAGAAATGTCAAAGCCAATTCAACTGTTCCCTAAATATGTGAAAATATAACAAGCTTTGCTCATATAAGGAAACAACATTGAAATTTGATTTTTCACATATTATTTTTCCATAGATCAACAAGCTCAAAATAATCTCTGTTGGCAAGGGTAGAAGAGAAAAACAACCCACTTTCATTTATAGCTATTAGAAAGTAAACTGCAAGAAATTCTATGAAATGAATTTGGTAATATATTAAAACTGCAACTACTTAGTTCCTTTTACCAAGCAGTACTAAACTTTAAGAATATTTCCAAACACTATACTCACACAGGGGTAAAATGATGTATGCATAATCCAACATTGCTGTAACTGGATAAGTTTGGAAACCAACTGAAATATTCTTGCATAAGGAACTGGTTTACTATATTTTTGCACATTCATTCAAATAAATCATATGAATGAGTGATAATGAATTAGAAATCACTTCAAGCTAATAAAAATGAATTATTCTAAAAATATATCCTTAAGTAAACAAATACCAAAAAATAGAAAAGCCAGATGCAGAAGAATGAATGTAATATATTTTTATATATGTCAAAAAAATAAGGACATATATGAACATATTTAAAGACATTTTTATGTATTCACTTTCTTGTATATGCATAAATACTCTGGAAAGACATTAAAATCTGGAGTTACTCTTTGCTTGAATTGGTAAGCACTGTGTGAGGGGTTTACAGGTGGGAGGGATAATTTCCACTGTGTTTCCACTTGTAAATTTTGAATTCTGAAATATGTGACTCTATTAACTAAATGAAATAAAGAAATACAGCCTCCTTCAAGGTTTTTTCTTTAACTTGTAGAAAAATTAATGTATTCATGAGAAATAAACTTAGTGAACAGATAACATCTACTCACCCTATCTCCACTGTGGTTTCAGAAATCTGGGATGAGAGGAATGGATAAGATGCTGAGCCCTTATGTTATTTTGAGAAATATGTCTTGCATTATTCAGAGGCCCTTATTTTTAATCCGTCCCCAACCCCCACCCCAGCCCCTGGCATTTTAACAAATTTCAGCCCTAGGAGAAGAGGTAAAAAGCAAGATGAAGCTCTTTGTTGGCCTCAGCTTACCCAAGAGGAGGCTGGGATCACATCTTCACTTACGTATCAGCTCAGTTGACTCAGTTAGGAAACCCTCTGCCTGGAAACATTTTCTTTCATTCCAAACAGTAGATACTGTCACTTTTCCTACTAAATTCTGCTTCTCACTGTTCCTTCTCTCTTTTAGGTCCCTTTACTTCTCCTTTCCATTAACATTCTCTGTGGCTATCTACACTCAATCTCATGGTGCTGTAATCCATTCTTGAGTTTCTGAGGTGATAGTGGAGCACAGCCAGGAAAATGACTGGGTGGGTTGCTCCTGTCACTGAGACTGCCGTAAAAAAATAAATAAATAAATAAATAAAAAGCTGTAAAAAATGTTTTTGAGGGGAGCTATGTCTGAGCCTGTGAAAGCTAGAGCCTGAACTCTTGGCACTGTTTGGACTGAGATATCACCTGATATTTCCAGGAAAAAAAAAATCCTTCTTACTATATTTCAGGCTTCTTTTCTGTTAGTAAAGTGGTGGATTGTGAATCCACATCTAGATATCCCCAAATATTCAGTTGGACTAGAGTGGTCCCATGTAATGATGACTAGAATTTTGAGAACTATATATCTAAATGGTAATCTTAAATGACAATAATTTAAAAAATATAAATTAGTCTGCATTATAATTTAGCTATTGTTTACAAACTAAATATTTTTTTCATAAACTCATGATACTTGACTTAGTTTTTCAATGATATCCACCTTATGGGTTTTAAATTTGTGTGATATCTTTACAGATTTTGAATTTAAAGCCTAAGGAGATTCAGTATTAGAAAGGAAAAAAAAACTGGATCCAGATCATAAATTAATTAAAGTGAATCATCTATGTGAATGCTACAATTCACATAATTTACAGTAAGTTTGTAAGGCTAGAAAATTTTAGAGAAAGTTATTGTATATTACATTATTTTATATCACATAGATATTTCTTATATAATAAACTATAAAGGAACCCATATCAAGAAAATTAGTAAAAATATAGAAGAAAGTATTGGCAACTAGGTCGTTAAGTTTTTCTTGCCGGTTTTTACCCTCAAGTCACAACTCACAATGGTTAGTGTAATTATGAGCACTTTGGTGCTCTCAATAATTGCTTTGTCAAAACAGCCATCTCAAAGTCTAATTTATGGAAAAAGCTAAATAAATCTATTTCTTTTCTGACTACCAAGGAGCCATACTAGGGCAATGGTGGCTGTAATTCCATAATTTTTCCTCCAAATAATACAACTTATCATTACTGTTCTTTTAAGTACACCTGAGATTAAATACAGGGTATTCTTCATCCTATCACCAGAATCCTGCATAACTTGAACTCACACTAGAAAGCTTGTGGGGTCTTTAAAAACGTTTTTTCCTTCGGGCAATGAGTCCAGGTGCAGGCCTTTTAAAAAAACTTTCCTTCTTCCAGGAGCAGTCTTCTTTCATGACTTCCTACTCCATATTCTTCAAAATATGTAAGTCAGCGATGGCAGCTGAGTAAGGAGCTCAAAGTATCTCCAGCTTAAATGGGTAATTTTTAAAGAAATAAAATGTAGTACACTTGGATTTTCTCAATAAACATCCATGAAATAAACACAAGGGACCTAAATTGAAGTAAAGAGTGAAGAGAGCAGCTGAAATAAATAAAATATAAAATATAAATATATATGTAAACATATAAAATGAATAAAATCAAAACCAAACAAACAATAGAGATCAGTCAAGAGAAAGGTTAGTCCTTTGAAAAATTCTAGTAAAATCAACAAAACACTGGGGAAGTCAGGGCAGGAGAGTAGAAAAATGACCCCATTAACCAATAAATGGACAAAAAGTAAATCACTACAGAACCGATAGCTTTGGGAAAGTTTATTGAAACTACTATAAACAACTTATGCTCATTTATTTGAAAATTTAGCTGAACCAGTTAATTCCTAGAAATAGGGTGGTATATGGGAAGCCTGTATTTTATGTATGATTGTTCTGTAAACCCACAACTTCTCTAATAAAGAAAAAAAGTTTTGGTGTTTTTTTTTAAATCATAGGTTTTGTGCTATATAAGAATAGCTCCTGAGAGCTGTGGCAAAGATTCCTAAGTCAGGGTTTTAAAACGGTGGTTTTTATACCCAGCTCTGAACGTGGCACCAAGTTGGTCTGAGAAGTTTCAGAGGTTCCTGTTGCAAACAAAGTTCTTTTTTTTATTGTGGAAGGGGTTCAAAAAGTCTCTGGGGCTGAAAACCCACCAGTTTCCTACAATGTTTGAGGACCATGGGCCAGACAAGAAGATTTCCGTCGACCCTGCTGGTCTTGGATGCCGTAAGGAGGAGTTTGCTGCTCACTGTTGAGTTTTGGCTCAGGAACTTTCTGCCGGTGTTCCTTTTGAGGTAGAGATATGGGGTATGGATATATAGGAACGTTGTACTATTTGTGAACTCTTTCTGTAAGTGCAAAGCTATTCTAAAATAAAGATAACTGATTTTTTTTTAAAACCCAAAATATTCAAATACTGGAAGTCTTTAACAGAATTTCTGATCATGCACATTCCATGTTTCATCATAATTTCTACTACAGAATAGTTTACCAAATATTCAAACTGATAATTTATTAGATAGTGCTTTGCTATAAGCGACAACATTGGAAAAACAAAACTGGCAAAATATTTAGCTAGTGATTTTAAGTGTTCATATGTTTTATGAAAAAAAATTAGAATAATTGCCATGTTGAAGGATCACAATAAATTACTGGAAACCATAACTCTGGAATCTTTTCAAATGAGTTAAATTTCTATGTTATTATAATGTGATATAGCTAATTATACATCTAATGACAAAAAAGGGATTTGTGTTATGTCATTCAAAAGGAAAGTACAATGTTAATAGTCCATAATGTTGGACCTGATATACTAACTTGAATGTTAATATAACCAAATTACCTTTTGATTCTAGAGCTGATTGTAGTTAATCATGAGAAAATCTGCCAATGAAGAATGCCTGTTTCTATTAAAAATACTACTACACTGCAAGAAAAAATTATTGAGTTTATTGAAATGACAGAAAAAATATATATAGTTTAGCTCAGGAAATCATTAACAAATTAGAAAATGATGATAATGCCATAAAAGTGGTGGTCAGAATTATGATATTGTTGTAAGGTTACAAGGCTACAAGCCACATCTCTCACCCAAAATTGATTATTGCAAATTTGTGCCTTGCTCACGTATAATCTTAATTTAATATGCATAAATTCTCTTTCTACAAAATGATGTATGATAAAATTTTAAAATATTGTAGAATGGATTTATACAATTTCTGTGAATTCAAGGAATTTACTCAATAGTCTTGTGCCTGTTCTAAAAACGAAATAAAAAATACAGAAGGATCATTAATGGACATCAAGGTCAAATGCAACCAGGGCACTTTCCACACAAATTAACATTTATTGACTACTAAAATATATCACACCACATGAAAAAATACACTATGCTGAAATCACAAAAATCTTGATTCCGGTATATTGCAGATTTTTATGCTATTCATCTGAGTGGGATGATATTATAAACCAAGTGGAAAATGTTAATAATGCTCTCCAACAACAACAAAAGTCTCTAAATAAGAGTTGCATGCATTTGAAAGCATGTATTCTTTGTTCCCTTCAACAAAGAGACTAATTTGGAAAGCATATTTGATGAATTTAAAGCATGAGACAAGAGATATGAAGATACTTCTGAACTTGAAAGGAGGAAAATACGAACCACTGGAAGAAACTATCAATCATTAAAAGAAATCTGTACGTTTAAAAGCATAGGGGATATGCTGATCCTCAATTCATCCTTGAAATGGAGAGAAAGGAAATTAGACTAAGGGCCTTTGGATTTTGAATTTTTAACAGGTGAAAATTCATTTGCAATGAATACATCCCTTTTACAAAAATCAGGTACTACATGACTCTCAAATATTCTGACCATGTACGTCTTGCAGAATATTAATCTTAAAAGGTTTAAGCCACCCACAATATTATTCACTGATGTGAAAAAAATCAGCATGGGGTTTTGATCGTCTCCAAAAGATCACAAATTTACTTTAGTGCAAACTTACTTATATTTGGAAGCAGCTTTGGGATTTTTTTTTTTTTTTAATGCCAGTCACAGTGGGGACTTGCCAAAGACATCTCACTAAACTGAAAGGAATTAAAAATTATTTAAGATTGTCACTAGGCCATGAGAATTTTTTAACCATAACAATTATCTCAAATTAAAATGACATAAGCTAAGAAGTATATTTTATAAATGTTATTTATAAGTTTGCTTTCATGAAAGCCAGAGGGGTACTCTGATAATAACACTGGGTTTTGTTATAAATTATTTAAAATTAAAATAGAATGCTATGAGTTTCAGTACCCCTATTTTTCAATATTTCTTCAACTACTTTAAGCTTTGTAGGAAAAAAATAACTATGAATATAATTAATAAGAAGGTTTATATAGGGTTCATATCACCTTCGGTTCTGATGTAGTTTGCTGGGCACTGGCAGTGTCCCCAATTCATCCCAAGAGAAAGTTCCATTTCTGTATCTTTCTTCTCCAGGTTGTGTCTTTCCCTTTCTGTGAATTTGTCTCAAGATTTCTCACCAGAAACAATCCTAGATTTGTAAACGATATCACAATATGTCATGATTTTGAGCTGTTCAGTCCCTCATAAAAATGGCACTTTTGTAAATAAGTTTTACTTAAAAGATCATATGGGAAAGTAAAGAATAAAACACGTAAGGAGTCCAGAAAATATAAGGCTCCGTACTCACTATTTAAGTAAAAGTTCTAAGAGGAAGCCGGCATAGCTTCTTCTCTGCAGTCAGGGCTGGCAAAGGAAGCCTTTTACTCCCTCTGAACAAGGCACAAGTTCCTGAAAAGCCAAGCGGCACCAATCTTGGAAGGTCGGGCCTGTTGCACTTTTTCTTGCTGTGTGAGCCGCTCCTGGGTCTGTGTTTTGGCCAAATCAGTTCAGAGCTGCAAGCGTGTCCACAGGGTCAGAAAAAGCGGGTTCGCCCTCCCTCTGCCGGCCGTCCTAGCGAATCACTGGTATTCTCACTGTCATGTCTTTGCTGATGGCACTGGAAGTTCCTCTCTATGCATGCCTGCTGCCTTGGCTGAGACATACTTTGGAGCCATGGCCTGAAAAGTTAAGTAAATAAAAGAGAATCTTCTTGCCTTTTTAGATGTCTGAAAAGAATGGCTTCTATGTCATGCTGGAATGCCAAAATTGACTTCAATTTTTAACTAGAAAGAGAAATAGTGGTCAAATCCAGAAAGTACATACCACCTTTCTGACCATCAGGTGTTTGACACAGAGAATTGTAGTGTTGCTTGGGATAAAATCCTTCTGGATAAATTACTCCTAAGCCTTTTGACCAGACTCCAGACCAAGTGGAGCAGAAGATGAAAGCAGAAAACCTAACTTTTTGGATTTGCTGTCAACTGGTGTGTCAAGGAATCAGTTGCTACCTGAAGGGAAAGGAATGCAGCCGTGTGACTGGGAGGTTGTCAGATGGGAAAATGCAGTGTGCATTTTCCTCATTTCATCCCCACAGTAAAATTAGGGAATAAACTCATGGCTCTCTAATTAATTTTAGTAATGTTTGCTAAGTCCAAGAAAGCAAGCTTGACTCATGTTTTAGAACTGGCTGGAAAGCAAATGAAGCTGAAGTCATGAAATTATTTTAAATCTATATTGTACATCATGAGTTACAAAAAAAAGTTCTTGAGAAAAGAACATGCTCAAACTTTCCTTTTAAATAAAATTATGATTTACAATTTTCTTATATCTGTTTCAATTATATTTAAATAGTATTTGTGATTTCCAGTGTTTGAAATTTATTTTATCATGGAAAACCTTCAGGAAAGTACTTTGTTAATTACTTCCATCAGTTAAGCTGCTGTAATGAGAAACTGAAAGCTCTCAGTTATTTGTCCTTGAGTACAACAGCTGTATGCAAGAGCAGCTTGTGCTCTTGGTTGATTTTCCTTCAAACAGTGAATCAGGAACAAATTTACCTTCAGTTTTGAGGCTTCACCATCTTTAACATGTGATATCAATTATGGCAGTTGTGCTCTGGTCTATTCTACTCATTATAAAGGGAGAAAAGCATGGTGGAACACATGAGGATGTTTTCACAGGCCACGTATAGGGCAGGTGCCACTTCCACTCATATTTGGCTAAGATTCATTCTCACAGCACATCCTAATGCCGAAGTTGATGGGTAGGAATGTCTCATTGGGGTTACTATTGGCAATTGGAGATGTGGTCAGTGACTTAGTCCATTCTTCATACTAATGCTATATTGTAAAATAACCAGTATCCTTGCTTGCACAATCTTGATACTAAAAACGTGAACCAAGTTCTAATTCTGAATATTAAGCCCAGGGAAGAGACATGAGGGTAGAGATAGTATGGATCTAACTTTTTAAGAGTCACATTATTATTGACTTTTTTTTAAAAAAGGGGATTCAGCTTGATTCCCAAGGTATAGGTTAAAGTTAGAAAATGGCTAAGATTATAGAAAGGTTATCATCATTGTAAGGTACTAATTGTTCCTTGATGACAGAGAAAGACAAGGAAAGTATGATTAATTAACTCTTTTGAGGTTCTGAGAATCACTGACAACTCAAAGTGAAGAATGGCCTGATCTCTCATTTTCATACTCTAAATAAGGCATATACAAGAAATATACCTATATTAAAAGGCTTTTTATTTACCTTGATTTAATATGGTATGCAGTGTTCAATTATAACTTCCCTTGTAGAGCCATGGACACTGTACAATGCATCTTTAAATCAATTATCTATAGTCCTCCCCAAATCACTTATATCTAGTACCTGCTGATATTATTCCTTCATTTTTTTTATTATCATGATTTCTCTATTCATGAATATTGATTGAACTCCTGCTCAATTAGGCTAGGTGCTAAGGAAACAAGATTGGTAATGTATTTTTTCTTATAAGGGTATCTTATGGGCTCCTGGAAAGTCACACTAAAATAGCACAAGTTACCAAATACCGTATCCCTCACTGCTTCAAGAGATAATATAGCCATGCTAAGTCTATAAATAATTGTTATCAAATTGGCAGTCAATAGCAGT
>JAQZBX010052290.1:0-19168 GCA_029593785.1 Cabassous unicinctus
ATAAACCTGCACTTCAATAATAATAAAGGGAGTTCTGCAGGTAAAAAAGGAAAAAAAAAACAGGAGAGAGAGTTGGAGTAGGGTGTAAGAACAACTAAAAGATAACTAGAGAATTAAATACAAGATGTGGCATGCATAAACCTAAAGAAAATGTGGCTAATGTAAGTAATTCCTTCACCGTAACAATACTGAATGTTAATGCATTAAACTCTCCATTCAAGACACACGGATTGGCAATATGGATAAGGAAATACAATCCATCTCAATGCTGTCTATAAGAAAATTACCTTACACTCAGGGGCTCAAGGAGGCTGAAAGTGAATGTTTGGAAATAATTTTACATGCAAAAAATAACCAATAAAGGGTGGGAGTAGCTATACTATTATCAGACAAAATAGACTTTAAATGCAAAACTATTGTAAGAGAAAAAGAATGCCACTATATTCTAATCAAGGTGATAATCTATAAGGAAGAAAGAACAATCATAAACCTTTATGCACCTAAAAGGGGCACCTCAAAATAACTGAGACAATGAGTGGAAAAACTATGTGAATAAATAGTTTCCTCTTTGATTATAGCGGGGTACTTTATTTTACCATTATCACTATTATATAGAACAACTTGTTAGAGAATCAATAAAGAAACAAAGACCTTGAATAATACATTAGACCTAATAGACATATACAGATTATTACACCCAAATGAAATGGGATACAATTTCTTCCAAATGCACATGGTTCATTCTCCAGTATAGACCACCTGCTAGGCTTTAGAACAGCTCTCAATGAATTCAGAAATATTGAAAGTATACAAAAAAATGTCTCTGACCACAATGGAATCAAGCTAAAAATCAGTAAGGGGCAGAGAAACGGATTGGGCTCAAAGCTATGGAAATTAAACAACACAGTCTTAGACAATCAGTGGGTTAAGGAGGAAATTGCAAAATAAATAAATAACTACCTTGAAATGAATGAAAATGCAACAAATTGTACAAAACCTATGGGATACAACAAAGTCTGTACTGAAGGGGAAATTCATAGCCATAATGCCTATATTTAAAAAGAAGTAAGAGCTAAAATCAGAGACCTAACTGCACACCTGGAGGAATTAGAAAAAGAACATCAAACAAACAGCAAAGTAATAGAAAGAAGGAAATAACAAAGATGATAGCAGCACTAAATGAAATTTAAAATAAGAAAGCATGAGAAAAAAATAAGTAAAACCAAAACTTGGTTCTTTGAGAAGACTAATGAAATTGACAATCCCTTATCTAGACTAACAGAAAAAAGAAAGAAGATGCAAATACATAAAATGAGAACTGTGGAAACAGATATCACCACTGACCTCACTGAAATAAAGAGTATCAAAAGAAGATACTTGAAAAATTATATACCAACAAGATGGATAATCTAGAGGAAATGGACAAATTCTTAGAAACACACAAACAGCATATATTGATGAAAGAAGAAACTGATGAACTCAACAAACCAATCACAAGTAATGAGATAGAATGTCATAAAACACCTCCTAACTAAAAAGAGCCCAGGACCAGATGGTTTCACAGGTGAATTCTACCAAATATTCTAGAAACAACTAACACCAATCCTGCTTAAACTTTTTGAAAAAATGAAAGTGGAAGGAATCTTGCCTAATTCATTCTATGTTGCCAACATCACCCTAATACCAAATCCAAACAATAATGCCACGAAAAGGGAAAACTATAGACCAGTCTCCTATTGAAACTAGATGCTTTAATCCTCAACAAAAAACTTGCTAATCATATTCAACAACACATCAAATGAATTATACACCATGACCAAGTGGGTTTCTTCCCTGGTATGGAAGGATATTTAAACATAAGAAGATCAATCAATGTAATACAGCACATAAACAGATCAAAAGAAAAAAAATCAAATGATCATCTCTACAGATGCAGAAAAACACTCCACAAAATACAGCACCTTTTTCTGATAAAAAAAAAAAAAAACACTTCAAAAATCGGATTAGAAGGAAATGTCCTCAACATGATAAAGGCTGTATATGAAAACCCCACAGCTAACAACATATTCAGTGTTGAAATCCTGAAGGCAAAACTTTTAAGATCTTGAAAAAGACTAGGATATGCACATTCACTGCTCTTATTTAATTTGTGTTAGAGGTACTTACTCAAGCACTTAGGCAAGAAGAAGATATAAAATTCATCGAGATTGGAAAGGAAGAGGTAAAACTTTTACTATTTGCAGATGATATGCTCCTTTATCAAAAAGTCCTGAGAATTCTACACTTCAGTATGATGGCAGGTTATAAAATTAGTGTGCAAAAATCCGTAAAATTTTTGTACATCAATAATGAACAATATGACGAGGAAATCAAGGAAAAAATCCCATTCACAATAGCGACTAAAAGAATCAAATACCTAGGAATAAATTTAAGTAAAGATGTAAGTGACTCATATGCAAAAAGCTACACAACACTGTTAAAGGAAAACAAAGAATACCCAAATAAACGGAAGAATATTCCCTGTTCATGGATAGGAAGACTAAACTTTCAGATGTCTATAGTAGCCAAACTGATTTACATATTTAATAAAATCCCAATAAAAATTACCTCAGCATTTTTTGCTGCATTAGAAAACTATCTAAAATTTATTTGGAATGGCATAGAGGCCCTGAATAGCCAAAGATATATTGAAAAATAAAAATGAAATCAGAGATATCACACTACCTGTCATTAAAACATGCTACAAAGCTACATTGGCAAAAATGGCATGAACATGGCACAAGGCTCGACATACTGACCAATGGAATCAAATCAGAAATTCTGATACAGATCCTCACATGTATGGTCAACTGATATTCGACAAGGCCACCAAAGTCATTCAAGTGGGAGAGAATGGCCTCTTCAACAAATGGTGCTTGGAACACTGGAAATCCATATCCTAAAAATGAGAGGGGAACACCATCTCACACCTCAAGATGGTTCCATCTCAACCATCTCAAGATGGATCAGAGATCTAAATATAAGAGCCAAGACCATGAAAATCTTGGAGGAAAGTGTAGGGAAGCTTCTACAAGATCTTGTTTTAGGAAATGGTTTCATGAACATTA
The DNA here is from genome assembly GCA_029593785.1 of Cabassous unicinctus. Lineage (NCBI taxonomy): Eukaryota > Metazoa > Chordata > Mammalia > Cingulata > Chlamyphoridae > Cabassous > Cabassous unicinctus. The sequence continues at coordinate 3,108 of JAQZBX010052290.1, forward strand.
CACTCAAAGCACAAGCAAAGAAAGAATAAACAAATATATGAAACCACTCCAAAATTAAAAAAAAAACTTTTGCACCTCAAAGGAGTTTGTTAAGAAAGTGAAAAGGCAGCCTACTCAATGGAATAAAATATTTGGTAACCATATATCTGATAGGGGCCTAATATGCAGCATATATAAAGAAATCCTTCACCTCAAAAATAAAAAGGCTACCCATTTAGAAAATGGACAAGTTATTTGAATAGACACTTTCCCAAAGAAGAAATACAAATGACTCAACAGCACATGAATAAAATGCTCAACATCACCAGCTATTAGGGAAATTCAAATCAAAACTACAATGAGATATCATCTTACACCCATTAGACTGGTGACTGTCATAAAACCAGAGGACTACAAGTGTTGGAGAGAATGTGGAGGAATGGGAAACCTCATCCACTTCAGGCAAGAATGCAGAATGGTGCAGCCATTATGGAGGACAGTTTGGCAGCTCCTCAGGAAGCTAACTATAGAACTGCCATATGGTCCAGCAATTCCACTGCTGAGTATATAACCAGAAGAATTGAATGGACATGACAAGAATTGAATGGAGTTATATGTCCACCAATGTTCATAGTGGCATTATTAACTATTTCCAAAAGCTGGAAACAAGCCAAATGCCCATCAAGAGATGAATGGTAAACAATTTGTGGTATATACATACAATAGAATATTACTCACCTGTAAGAAAAAATGCAGTATTAACATACTGGATAACATGATGACTCTTGAACACTGTATGTTGAGTGAAGCAAGCCAGGCACTGAAGGATAATTATTACATGACATCACTAATTGAATTAAGAAAACTGAGCAAACTCACAGCGCTAGAGTCTGGAAGATAGCATTACAGGAGATAGAAAGGGAGAAAAAGTTTGTGAGCCAATGCCAAAAGGGGCAAAATCTATGATAAGGTGGAAGAGTGTAGTTGTGCAGTGATGGGCATGACAATGGTGGAAGGATATTGTTGGGTTAGGTGGTACTGTTTTGTCAAGGGGCTAGAGTGGTAAGGTTGTGTTGGACAGTTCATGGAACTGGAGGTAGGGCTGGAGGACAGAGCAGGTGAACACAGGATTTTGGGGAATGGGCTGAAAGTACAACTTTTGAAATGTTCTTTTCACAATACAGCAAAGGAGAGTTACTGGTTTAGGATGTTGGATGAGGGGGCATTTGGGACAGGGCACACCTGGACAGGCTTCTAAGGAGTGTGTGAGTGTTCATCTTGTCATAATGTGTTGTATCTGTGGGTGGAGACCCATATAATGAGTGGAAAAGTCTTTAATTCCCAGCCTGGGGAGTCCTGCTATGATCCAAAGAGAGAGGTGTGAGTCTCTCAAGAGCAAAGGCAGTGCCTAATAGAGGAGGACAGACAAGTATGTCAAGCCCTGAATGTTGTTGCCAGTAACTATGAATCCTGCTCTTCACGGTTGCCTTGGGCCCCAAAGAGAGGGAGAGGGAGGAATAGAATAGATTGAACATAGGGCATTTTGGGGTTGATCGAAGTGTTCTACATGATCTAACAATGATGGATACAAGCCATGTTAAACTTCATCAAAATTGAAAAAGGGTATGACCCAAAATATAAACCATAATGTAAACCATTGACCATGGTTAGTAGCTATGTTTCAATATTTATACATCAATTGCGCCAAATGTACCACCCACATATAAAACATTATTAATATGGGAAAGGGGAAAAGGGGAAGGATGTTGGTTATATGGAAATCCCTTATATTCTCTATGTGACTTTTCTGTAACCTTAACTTCTTTGAAGACAAAATGAAAAAACAAGACACTTGGTGATAAATGGAAGAAAATGCCAGTTTACATGGAAGACAACAGATCTTACAGTGATGAAAGACATTATGTCAAAATTTTTAACAATAATTTTAATTATATTTTATTATTCCAGAATTTTTAAATGTTTTTAATTTTATTTCTTATTTTTAAAACTGTCATTATTATTTCATTTTCATATTAATTTTATTTGGTTATGTTGTTGGCTTCATTTTAGAAGTTTTGGATCACAGAAGGGTTGCAACTATATGGAGGAGGATCACTGGTGCGGGGTGTCAGTGATGGGATACATATAGGAGAAGGTTCACCTGGGGCATACATATAAGTGTTAAAAATGTGTACAAGTATTCATGGTGAATTTTCACGGTGAGTGGAGATTCACACAATAACCAAAAGAATATTGAATTCCCATCCTGGGGAGCTCTGCCACATTATCTAATGGAAGAGTAAGATTCCCCCAAGTACAGGAGCAATGACTAGTGAAGGGAGATGGTACACTGATGGTCCCTTGATACTGATGACTGCACTTATGAACCCTTACTTTTGAAAATTAGCTTAGTATTATAGGATGCCTTAGAGTTACCTCCTGAGAGCCCCCTTTTTCCTCAAATGTGGCTTCACTCAGTATGCATTAGTATGCATTACCTTCCCCCCAGTGTGGGACATGACTCCCAAAGATGAGCCTCCATGGACCCATGTGATTACTACCAAGCACCCACAAGCAATGCAACTGGAGAAAACCTTGACCAAAAGAGGGAAAAAGGAAAGACTAATGAGTTTAAATGGCTAAGAGACTTCAAACTGCTGCAGGATGTCATTTCAGAGGTTGTGCTTATGCAGGTCTCAGCAGGATCTCACTGACTGCCAAAGTAAATACTACCTCAAATAGCGGTGCTTCTGAGGGCTCTGGAAACATCCAGACACTATAGTGAGGGCAGATAGCTCAGGAGTTTGGTGCCTTGCCAGTAGGCCCTGCTTTGGAATTTATGCTCCCCAGTTTGACAGAGTTGGACTCAGTTGTGATTTCCCTACACATGGCTCTTCTGACCCTTCTGTTTTAACCTATAATTAGTAATAGACTTTATAGGTGTACTTCCAATACACATAAATCTTTGGGCAATCCATGTACCAGCTGGGCCCTGAATCTCAATGGAGTTGCAACACCTACGCTCCAGTTCACTGGACTCACACAGGGAAACTAACAAGGAGATGATGATAGACAATGATCATGCCACACATCCGTGATAGTATATAACTGCAAACAAGAAGAGTCCCATCCATCTGCCTAATGGGATCAAAGCCTCCTCTTAAATAGAGGTGGAGTGGGCATCACCATTCCAGAATCTTCAGGATTGGGGAATGAACTATGGACCAAACTAGAGTTAATGATATTATACTATAGACTAATTGTGATTCTGGCAATTGAAGAACATATATCATTGATGCAGAGGCAGTGGCCACTGGAGGTTCTGAGGGCAGGGAGAATGAAAAAAGGTGTAATACAGGGACATTTTCAGGACTTGGAAATTGTCCTGAGTGACATTGCAAAGACAGATACAGACCATTATATATCTTCCCATAACCTACAAAATTGTGTGACAGAGAGTGATAATACAATATAAACCTAACCCATGCTTAGTAGCAATGCTCCAAAATGCATTCATCAATTGTAATGAATGTACCACACTAAAGAAGGATGTTGTTAATGTGGGAAAATGTGGGAGGTGAAGGGATCAGGGCATATGGGAATCTCCTTTTTTATGTAACATTTTTGTAATCTTAAGATTTTTTTTTTATATAAAAGTTTTGTTTTGAAAATCTAGAATATAGGTTATCAGGACATGTAATGAAGATAGAGAATGGGGAACTGGTGTTTCATTTGCACAAAAATTTAATAAACTTGATTGTAAATTTCTGGAAATGGACAGAAGTGATGGTAGCACATTATTGTAAGTGTAATTAACAGCTGTGAGTGACAGGATGATTTGATTAAAAGGGAAATCTTAGGGCAATGTATGTCACTAGAAAGAAAGCTAGAGGATGAAACATGGAACTTTATAACATAGTAACGACTATGGTTAATAATACAAATATATGAATGTTCTTAAATGAACTTGAACAAATGTATACCATGATTACAAGGTGTTAATAATAGAGTGGTTTATGGGGAAAATGCAACAAATACAAACTATGGACTATAGTTAACAGCAATATTCTTTCATCAATTGCAACAAAGTTACTATAACAATGCTAAGGGTCAATAATAGGGCAGTATAAGGGGTGTGAGATTTTTTGTCAAAGAATAAGAATGTTCTCAAATTGATTGTGGTGCTGAATGCACATCTCTGTGATTTTACTGAGAGCCATTGATTGCACACATTGAATGGATTGAATGGTGTGTGAATAAAACTGCTTTTTAAAAAATGAAAAAATAAGGAGTGGAAAAACTACTATTTTCCTGGCAGCAGCAAATGTAGATGCTGTCGAGTTTGAAGCATAAACCTGGAAACGATAAACACTGGAAAGTGGAAGGTGGGTGTGAGAGATATAATTTAAAAGGATATTCAGTGAATACAGATATTATATTTATAACTCCTTGTAATAGTTGTTATTTAAGACCCCTTAAAATCTGACCAATGAATTTCAGCTGTTAAGAAGCCCAATCCATGCACCTTGAACTTCCAATAAACTTCCTCCTCTAATTTAAGAATTTACACACTAGAAATATCATGTGCTTGTGAAAGTCTCTAATTTAAAGACAGGGACCAAAAGAAAAATAATAGTGACAGAACAAAAACCTCCAGAGGAAATAAGCTTTGCAGATTATAGAAGGAAAACTAAAAGTCTATAGTAAAAGATTTCTTGGAAAAAAATTAAAATGAGGAGACTCCTTCCAATGAGTAATGGTAAAAAATCACTTCAGATAACTAGAGAGAGTTCTTAATATATGCAAACTCTTTATCATAAATAAAATTATGTCATATAAATGATGGAAGAAGAGTTGAGGCACATTTCTAAGTAGTAAGTTATTTAATAGAGCAATTGTAAATTGGAGAGAAAAGTTTGAAAAAATAACATCAATGAAAGAAATCTATTTAATAAAATTCTGGAAAAAGGAAAGAGATAGGAAAGGAGGGACATTTTCAAAATAAAATAAGATCATTCTTCAGAATAAAGGAAAAGAATAAATTAAAATAAAAAGATTTAGAGGGGAGAAAAAAGCCAAAAATTAAAAACAGAAAAAAAAGTTACATTTTGGTATATATCTGTAAAATTCCAGAACACTATTATTAGAGAGACTCCTCTAAATTCATCCAGAAACATGAAGAAAAAAAAGAAAATAGAAATAATGGTGAATTTTAGTGGAGAAGCCTGTACTACATGTAATTAGACTGGGGGTTGCAGTGTGGACAAATAAACAAACTCTTAGGAAAATCAAGTTCCTATTTATTTTCTTCATACAATCAAAGCAACAATCAAAGAAAAGGTTGAATTCTCACATATCTGGAATGTGTGTTTGCTTGTTGATTGTTTGGGCACTCCAAACTGTTATTATTATGGTGGTTATAGAATTGTAGAGTTAAAACTAATCTCTATGAAAAATTAGATCTCAAAAATAATAATCTGAGCGAAGAGTTAAACACATGATCATATGGGAAGGATAAAAATAAATAAAATGAGGTATTTCTAAGTCAAAAACAAATGTTTTAAGATTCACAATAAAAAGTATACCCAGAAACTGTATTACTCTCCCACTTGTACCACTATCTCGCTTTTCCAAACCTATCAACTCCACAACCATAAAACAGAAGTAGTGCAAAAGCTTTCTGTTCTCCATTCCAGTCAGCTTTCTTGACAGTCAATTTTTGTCAGAGTGCCCAAGTTCAAAAATAAGTTGGATCATATCACTCCTCTACTTAAACAACCCAAGCTTTTCCTCTCACATAGTGCAAATTAAAAATACTTTCCAAGGATAGCAGTGTCCAATGATGCTACCCTCTTCCCTTATTTCCTCTCTCAATCAGCACCTCCTTATTTCTGCCTTACTGGCTCCTTTGGGGCTTGCACTGCCCTCTGCTGATCACCTGGAGTTGTCCGTGCTCTGGGATGGGCCAGTCACATTCTCCCCAAGCAGACTCCTTCATTGCTCATCACATACCTTTGCCTCCCTGCAAAGGAAATCTTGTTGGTGAGAGACAATGGCATTCCCATTTGCATGTGGAGCTTGACTTGCTGCATTGATTTTACTGATGCAATGCTAATGGGGAGCTACTCACGTAATGACGAATGAGTAATCAGAAGCTAGAATGAAGCTCTACTAATGTCAGAAATACATTACTGACAGAAAAACAAGTATGACATACTGATCCACTAGTTACTCAATAAGATTTTATTATTAGCTGGTACTTATTAAGAGAGTCAATGGAGACAAAGGTAGCCTATTTTCCCTTTGGGATTAAACAGTTGGATAAATTGTAATTTTGGACAATGTGCAAGCCATTGGGAGAGCAGCAACAGATGTAAAATTGTTGAGCTCATCATCTCCCTCTGTCTGCCAAGATCGATAGTCATGAAGCCAGATTATGTGGGCATCATATGAATTTTCAGAGAAATAAACACATTCTGTGTTCTCTACCAAAATTAAAGTTTACAACATCAAAACTGCTTCTCAAAATCTGCCTTTAATTTTGTCTTTGTGGTCAGCTGGAATTTTACTAGTCCGGAAACTCAGAAGACAGCTGAAACCTTCCTGAACAAGGATAGGAGGGATACTATTAAGTCATTATTTTTAGAAGAATACTTCTTTTAAATTTAAAGTAAACTGAGAAATAAAATAGTGGCTAAAAATCTTTATTTACCAAATAATGAAAAATAATAGAATATAGAGAGATCATATTATATCATGATCTTTTTGTCTTGTCTTCTAATTATTCAGAGTAACAAAAATGGTTATGATTTTTAATATTCTTGCCATATTTATAATATCTTTGTTCAGAAGTGCAAATAAGAAGTAAGGTGTGTCCCATTTAGTGCAATAAGTTGAAATCATAATCAATGTTAAATGAAAATAGAGTTAATTTCATTTAATTAACTCTCATAAAGTGAACTATGAGAAATAATAAAGGAAGAAAATTAAAAATCATGATGTTGTGTTTATAAAAACATACTAATTTTCAGCCCTAAAATATTATTGGCTGGTAATTGAACAAAAAATTATCAAGAACCCTTTGCTGAGGTAAATGTTCCTATTTTATTTCCCTCTAAAAGAAACCAATAAGAATTGATAAGTTAGAGATATGTCTATTTATGGCTATGATATTTTTTTTTTTTTTTACTCAAACACGCAGGGGCAGTGAGTGATTTTTAATGAGCAATTCACAATATTTTTTACAAGAACAGCAGCATAGAGATTGAATCAAATTTCTCATTATATGCATATGTAAATCATTCAGAAAATGTTTACATATTTGACAGGAGCACATTCCAATTCTTATTTTTTACATCTAGTACCATATAGTGATACTTTCCCTTTAATATCTTGAATGATAGTAAATTAGGGATATTATGTGATAAATTATTTAATTTCACAGCTATTCCATATCCAATGACCAACATTTACTTTGTGACCTTTTCGCTATCCACCACCATAGGGAGAGGGTAAGCAAAATCTGTAAAAGAAGGAGTTAGAGTGGAGTGTGGGAGGTTGAGCTGTAAAGTACATTCTTAAATATTTAAATATTAAAGTTAAATATGAAATATTAAAGAATGAAATCTGTACAAATAGAAGGCATCAACCCATCACTGCTTAAGGAATCATCAACTGCACCATTTCTTCACACTGAAACTATGTGAATTTAGCTCCAATTGTGTCATTCTTTCTTCCCTGCTGCATAATTTGTATTAATCTAATCGGAGGATCAGGAGCAGGTAGAAGTGGTAGTGTGGCTGGCATTTAAATTGACTTAAAATATTTGAAATATTTCAGATGTGGGGTAATTTTAGCAATTCAAGAGTTAATAAAAAGAAAGAGCTTGAGGGAAAAACATAATTATTAACTTATTAGATGTGAGGAATCCCAAGGAGAGAAAATTAGAAAAGTAAATAATTTGGTGAATATGTGGCCAAAAATCTCAGCTCATATATTTGATACCTAGAGTAACCAGGTTAGGTTTCCAATGGAACTCTTAGTTTAAGACCACAAATGATAAATAACTTGGGTATGATGAAGTAGGAAAAAAACAACAATTAGCAAATTTCTTATTAAAATTTTGAAATTTGTGAGCAGTGCTAAACTGAATGTTCTCTAGAGACAAGTAGGCTAAAGTTTTTAAAGTAGAGATGAGGAAGGTCAATAATACAATAATCATTTTTTTTTTCAGAAGCATTTACTTCTCAAACTCTCAGAAGCCCTGTAGAAACTGAGGTTGTATTCATCATGGAATGACTAAAGGGATGGTAATCTTAGGGCACAATTTAGCAGTTGTTAGTTGGTCAACTTTGATTTACCTGGAGTATTGGGAGGATTTTGTAAAATTCAGTAAAACTTTTCAATCATATAGCATCTTTCATGGACTATATTTGAAAAATATAATTACAGATATATGTGAATTAAAATTAAGTTGGTTACATAAAACTAAATGAATCAAAAATGATTGATAAAATTATAGGTGCAAGTAGGAAAAAATCTAAAAAGAACATATGAACAGGGAGAGAAAATCGCCCCTTCCATTCTTATAACCTGGAGCCTAGTAAAAATAACTTCATGCCTGCTTTAAACCCCTTCCCAGCCTACTGCTCCTTCCCCAACCCAAAGTCCTTTAGCTTTAGACAAAGAGGAAGCCCAGCTTCCTCCTCTCCCTCTGTCTCCTTCCCCAGTTCTTCTTTAAAAATCCACATTCCTAAGGAAGAAGAAATTTTACTCTGCTTCCTCCTCCTCCACCCTCAGTCTTCCCTGAAACTCAGAAACCTCACCCTGTTATGAAAAAATGCTTAAAAGAAGCCCTTGAGGCTAGAGAATGGGACACTTTCCCAGTAACTCTCCAAAATGGACAGCCACAGCATGAATCACTTCCCTATACAGTCTTTAAAGAGCTAAGGAGAAGTATCAATGAAAATAAACTTCACAGTTACATTATTAAGCGGATTTTAGACTCCATTGCTAATGACTATGAAATCCTGGGACCGGAAAGTTCATGTAAAAACTATTGTTGCCACAGCTCAATTTAGTGTTTGGCAACTAGAATATCAAAAATGCTGCACTCAACAAGCAGAAGTGCTGAGTAAAGCCCTTATCAATGAGATCATGCTTGCAAGAAAACATTCTGCCAAAAGGCTAACTAAGATAAGGAAAACATTCCAGCAGCAGCTGTGGATAATGTGACTGTGGGCTGGTGGGGGCTGTAAAATTACATCACTGGAAGAGTAGGAAGACTTGGCAAACCAGTTTCCAAAAAATTCTCAAAAGCAGTAATATGAAATATGTATGTTTCTCTTGATGTATTGTAACGTGTTTTATGTTTGTCTGTTTATTCAGTGTCAGTGTATATTTTGATAACTTTGGATGGTAATATTAAATTGATAAATGAAACTTATTAAAAGAGATTTATTCAAATGGCCAAAAATTAAATAAGCACTTAAATTAATAAATAAATATGGATAATAATGTAAAATAATAAAAGTAGTTGTAACCAATTTGAATCATTATTTTGACAAATTTATTTAGCATTGATGGTAAATGTATGTTGTAAAAGGTTTGCTTGGAAACAGTTTTCCAAAATCATTTTGGTAACTTAAGAATAGAAAATATGTAGAATGTGTTTTTATTATTAAGGAAAAAAGAAAGTAATTATGTCCTAAGATAAAATGACTGGTTATTAAGACAGAGCAAAATGTTGGACAAAACCTGAATGAATACAGAAAATACAGAAAAAGAATTTTTGTGGTCAGACTTAAGTAAGACTTGATGGGTTTGTCTATAAAGTTTTAAAGGCTTTAGTATCAAATAGTATACTGATACAAAGTTTTTTGTACTCAGAGGTAAGTAAAATTAAATGAGTTTATCTATAAAGTTTAAAGTCTTTAGTATCAAATAGTATAGTGATGCAAAGTTAAAATTTTGTCCTTTCTCAAAGTTTCTTAAATCATTGGTTTGTTTTAATAAAGGTTTGTAAAGAATATTTCTCTTGAATAATGAATATACAAAAAAAAGAACGTCTGCTTTATTAAGATAGCTTACTATACTTTAACATTATCATTTCCTTAGAAAAACAAGTCTTATCACTCTTAAAGGAACCTAATGTTCAAACCTGCTTTCTTAAAGTCAAATCCTGTTAGGTAGACTTTTATTTCAAACTATTGCAAAAGATTGGTTCTTTCACCTTTAAAATGGTAAAGTAATAAAATAATTGAGTTTATTTGATATGCTATAGTCTAAATGGAAAGTATTTGAAATTGCTCTAAAATTAAAAGGAGATTCTTTAACCCTCTTTTAATTAAAGTTGTACAAATAAAAGCTTTATATGACTACTAAGTGTATAAAATTCCTAAAAATTTAGCAATGTTTATATGTCACAAAAACAACCTCTCTCCCTGAAAATCAAGAGGTGGATGCTTTAATTCATGTTCATCTAATTTATCCCACCTCTACTGAAAAAGCAGCTCTATAGCTACAGAATGAAAGCAGTCATTATAAACTGCCAGGGGTAATGCATAACAGTAAATTATGGTAAATTGAAATAACACAATTGTGGTATGCAGCAGTCCCAAATATTGCTAATTTGTTGCAGAAAATTAATATCCAGTTATGTCACTATCACTTTGTTTTAAAACTTCTAAAGCTCTCTTTAGTATCTCCTTAAACAAGTCAAACCAGCTCACATTCCCCTGCCTATAAAAAGGCCAACAATAAACTAAGTTTAAATTCAACACTGTGAGTCACAGCCCCAGTTCCAATTAAAATGCTTAACAGCCAAACCAATGCATGTATTAAGATTACAAATTATGTGCTGCCCCACAGGCCCCCCAAAATAATAATTTGTTTTTGCCTATACATCAAGCTACACAAAATTGAAAAAATAAAGTTATTTTGATCATGCTACTAACCTATACAACCTTAATGGTTAGGAATCTTAAACCCCTAAGAAATAAAATTTTTTTCATTTGATGTCTGCTAGTTAGAAGTCTTATTATTATTTGTTGTTATATAATCTACTATAATTATGAATTATGTATACAGTGCTTAAATACTAATCAAAACTTTAAAAATACAATACTTTACATACTTAAGAAATTTAATAACTTGTAAGTTACACAGAAATATATATTATGAAATGTACATGTAGATGTCTTCTTTGAGTTTAAACAATCCTAAAACTGAATGTATTAGGAAAAAACTTAGTGGATATTATTCAAACCTAAAAGAGAAACATCATGCAAAAAACATTGTTAATCAACAAATCAATGCCCTGGTAGTCAGAACTTTTCATATTTCAAGAAAAATAATAAAAAATAGAACAGAGAGAATATCAGGGATGTTTTATAACAAATAAAAACAGATAAATTGCATCCCAGAGAGTGTTGTGTTCCTTCCTGAAGAGGCTGGTCACTTACTCAGGATTTAACACCATGTTTGAAAATTGGCATCTGTAATACCAAGTTCATTAATCTTGAACACAGTAAAAATAATAATAATAATCACTAGTCAGCTCAATTAAAGCTGACCCTAGGAATAAGTGCTCTACACCAGTGTTTTCAATCAATATTCTAGTGTCAGCTACTAACTCAAAACTTCCCAACCAATACCTAAATGTTAATAAGTTTATAGGTAATACTGCTCTATTTATCTATCATTCTATAACCCTATTCAATATTAATTTAATCTTTTAATTAATTATGTTATTCTTGTTTCTCACTCTAATTATCAGTATAAACTTATTCAAATGAATATACATATTAGCATTTATCTTGTATGTATCCAGGTCTCTAGCCACCAATGAGTCAAGTATGTCAGTGTTCCCCCCAGTTTAGTAAGCATGTAAATGTGTGTGTACATATTGTGAAGGATTGAAATATAACAGTTAAACCCCTGTTTATAAACAATCTTTGCTTATTTTATATTCCTTCAATTATTAACAAAATTTACTAGCTAAATATGAATATAATTTCCTGTCACAAAAAAAAAAAATGCTCAATAGCCCTAGCACTACGTACTTAAAATTTTTTAAATTGTAATAAAAACAGGCTTTCAACAGCTGAAAAACATTTCTCCCCTCATCAGAAGAGTCATCAAATACAAGCTAAAATTATGTACAAAGAAATGTTAAGTGATGGATCTTAAAAAGGACTCTGTAACCTCATAACATGGGAGAGAGGGTATGCTTGTGTGCTTATTCAAAGAGGCCCCTGGTAGCTGCCAGCAAAGAATGTAAAGCTATACCATGAACTGGAAGGATTGCCCATTCAACCCTTTACCACAGATGGAGAAGATAATAATGGAGGAACAATGGAACTCCTGGACGAAACCATGCCATAACATTATCCAAACACAGGGAGTAACTTGGGGGATTCTTAAATAATTAAACCTAAAAAAATCATTGGTATGCTTACTCCTTTATTTTAGCCATTATCATAGCCACCACTGCCACCATTGTGGCACTCACCTTAAAAGAATCTGTTCAAACTGCTCATGCTGTTAATGAATTATGACCAAAATCACCGATGAACTTTTAACTCAAACTCATATCGATAGTAATATTCTTACCTAACTTGATGTTTTAGAAGCATCTAGTCTCTGGATAGGTGAAAATCAGCAAGCTCTGCTTACTAAACAAGATTTGCAGCATGACTGGGAACATGTTAAAATTTGTGTCACCCCTTTGCCTTGGAATAGCTCCCAACTTTCTTGGGAACAAGTTAAAACCTTCAAGGAGCCTTATCCTCCCATTTACAAGGAGAAGTACTGGCTCTCCAGCTGTGCCAGGAACATAAACTCTCTCCAATACATCTTCTTGCTCAGCAAAAAGTGTTTCAAACACTTAATGATAATTTGTAGCGGTTAAATCCCTCAAATTGGTTTCATGGCCTAAACTTATGAATCTGGATAATATCCCTCATCAGAATAATCATGGTTCCTGCTTTATTATCAATTCTTAAGTTAATCTACCATGCCCTTTCTCGAGGTCATCACGCTGAACAGAAAATCCTCACCCTGACCGCTGCTTCATCTCTCTCTGCTACCACATCCAGAAATCAGGAACAAAGAAACAAAAGAGGGGAAGACTTGGGAACCCTTTGGTTAAAACACCTTTGAATTAATTTTTCACCCCAAGGTCTCCTTTCAATCCTTCCCACTTACCTACCTATTTGCCTGACTCTGTGAACCCTTTTCCTTCTTGCACACAGTTTTTTCTAGTTTCTCCCTTTCCTGTTTTTCCTATCATAACCTGGTAACCTATATTCTATATTCAATATTCTATATTCAAAACCTACGAATTTGCTTATTATACTTAATTCATATTGAGATCATACAATATTTGTCTTTATGTATCTGACTTATTTGATTCAACATAATGTCCTCAAGGTTCATCTATGTTGTCATTTGCATAAGAACTTCATTCTTACTTATATTTGAATAACATTCCACCATATGTTTATAGCACAAAATTGTTTGTCTAATCAGCATTTGATGAACACTTGGGTTGCATCCATCTTTTGGCAATTATGGATAATGGTGCTATGAACATCGGAGTGCAAATGTATTTTTGCATCCCTGCTTTAAGTTCTTCAGGGTATATAACTAGTAGCAGTATTGCTAAATCATATGACAATTCTATACTTTGCATCCTGAGGAACCACTAAACTTTTACAACAGTTGCATTTTACATGCCCAACAGCAGGGAGTGATTGTTCCTCTTTCTACTCATCCTCTCCAACATCAGTGTTTTCTGTTTTAAAAATAGTGGTCATACTATAAGTTGTGAGATGATATCTCATTGTAGATTTGATTTGCAGTTCCCTAATAAGCAGTAATTTGAGCATTTTTTTCATGTGCTTTATAGTCATTTGTATTTCTTCCTTGGAAAAGATGTCTATTCAAGTCATTTGTCCATTTTGTGAATGGGTTTTTTCTTTTTACTATTGAGTCATGGGATTTCTTTATATATTTTGGATATTAAGTGTGGCGGCCATCAATGGAGGTGCTTAGCTCTCGACAAGACCAGATGCGAGACAAGGTCCATGGCTGGTCAAGGATGGATCAAGGATACCCGACTTACTGAGGAGGACTGGGCACTTCAGAACTTGGGGCCTCTTTCACCCTGGTTATAATCTTAATCATAATAGCGATATCTTTCCTTTTTAAATTGTTTACCTGAAAAAACATGCTCCTAGCTTATGCTGTGATTGGTACCGCTGGGTGCAAGGCAAAGCACTGCAAAGGAGGGCCAAAACGGTATGGGGCTACTGTTGGACTCCTTAAGAAATATGCCTCATCGGGCACTGGACTGGTTAGTCAATAACGGGCAACTGGACATTCCTTCCTTTTCCTTTTACGCGGCATAGCCGCTGAATCAAGCTAAGACAGGGGCCTGGCCAATTGCTGCCATGGTTTCCAATGACGGGTAAGATTCAGCAGCTGTTCAGCACGGTCCTGAACTAAAACAGGCAGAGTGCCCCCAAAGCCAATCGAGGCCTCTATTTCCCCAGCAGGTAATTACCAAAAGAACAGCTAGCCCTCTTCACGGAATGAATACAATGGTCTAGTTTATCGCAAATTATGATTATGATTTAACTGCTAATGCAAATAATTTTAAGATTATCAAAAACACTGTTAACAACCATTGACTGAGGAGAACAACAAGTCTGTTAAATTCTAAGCTACAGTACTAATAACTCTGATGTAAATGCCTACTAACTTAAGCCCATTATAAAGTAGATTTCCTTAGGTCTCTGATGTGAGTCAAAAATAAAGGTAAAATCTACTGCTTTAAGATAGTTTAGGATCTTAATGACCTTTTAGATAGTAAACATTAAAATGTAACCATGGGTTAGTGCTGCAATTAGATATGTTAGTTGACCACAAGTCTGGTTTATCTAACCTTGGCATCAGAACAGGAATTTCTAAGCCACAAGTTAATGTTCTATAAAAGTTAACATTCTAATGCTTACCTAAAGTCTATATTGTGCCTGCAACCTTGCTTAACTATAGAAAGAATGCTTACATAAACTTTACATAGGTACAGAAGGAATGCTTACAAGCCTGCCCAAAGAATAGTATATAAAAACTAAGCTATCCTACAAAAAATATATACGTGGATTCTCACTCAACTTGGTGTGTGACTCATCATTCTCGTCGACTCCCTTAATCACCTTCAGCCTGCTCCCTCGTGCCTCGGCTGGACCGCGGCATTTGGCGCCCGAACAGGGACCTGAAGGTAAGCTTTCTCTTTCTTCGTTAAGTGATAGGATCCTACTAAGGGTGCTGTAGCCCCGCTGGCTTATGCCAGTTTACCTGAAGGAAAGGTAAGGATAGAGTAGGAAAGTTTCAAAAGAATGGGTAATACTGAATCAAAGGAACGGTGCATGTTTGTGCAAATTGCACGTCATATGTTAAAGACTAGAGGAATGTCAGTCTCAAATAAACAGTTAACTGATTTTTTCCATTTTATTAAATATATATCACCTTGGTTCCCAGAGGAAGGAACCCTTGATCTTGCCACTTGGCAAAGGGTAGGCAAAGAAATGAAAGAATATTATAAAAAACAGGGACCTGAGCAAGTTCCTCATAATGCTTTCTCTTTGTGGAACATGTTAAAAGATTGCTTTGATCCCATGCATGAGGCAGTCTTCCTGGCCAAAGAAATAAAGTTTGCCCCTCCTTCCCCTATGCCACACGAGGAGCTAGATGAAAAGAAACTGTTCCATAAAGCATCAGCTCCTGTGCTGACGGAGATCGAGAGCCTAGTCAAAGAAAATACAAAAGGTGAAATTTCTGACTCAGGCTCTGAAAGGTTAAATGCAGACTGAGAGGAACTGTTGCTTACCGAGTATGAGGAAGAATTAGAAGATGCAGCAGCTAGATATCATAATGATGAATTTACTTTCCCTGTGGTTAAGAAAAGGCCAAAAGGGAAAACTAAAAATAATCTTGTGAGGAAAAAATCAGACGTAGGGTTCATGGCAGCCGTGAGACAGGCTAAGGCAGAAGGCGATAGCTCCCTTCTTCATTGTTAT
>JAQZBX010052291.1:0-19149 GCA_029593785.1 Cabassous unicinctus
AAAAAAAAAAAAAGTGGAACCACACATAAAAAGCAAAGAGTCCCTCCCTGGGACTTCCCTGCTTAGCTAGTCCTCCAGTTTGGAGAGCAGCTGACCACATGTCCAGAAACATGGCCGAGGGGCCCTGACGAGAGCGAGAATGTGAGACGTCTTCCCCATCGCTAACCTGGCATCGGTTTTTCCCTGCTCCAGGCTGCTGGGCAACCAGATGACCTTCCCACATGTTCTCCCTCCAGCCAGTGGTTTGGGTGCTGCTGACTGCCCTGCAGGTGGAGGCAGGTGAATTTCCCGAGGAACTCGAGCTGGGCCAGCCACCAGCCCCAGAAACCTCCCCACGGGACTCTTTGATGCCCAAGCAGGCGAGGCCCAGAGCGTGGCCCCTGATGGGATGTGTTCAAATGCAGGCCAAGGAAGGCCCTCCAAAGACTTGGGGGCATCCAATCCATAGAATAAAACACTCGTACTGCTCTCTCGGGGTTCCGCTCACGTGGGTGCACATGCCCAGTTTGGTGACTTGGTTTCTGCTTCATTTTCCCTTCCAGAAAAATAAGAACAAGAAAAAGGGCAAAGACGAGAAATGCGGCTCAGAGGTGACCACGCCAGAGAACAGCTCCTCCCCGGGAATGATGGACGTGCACGGTGAGCTCTTGCGGCCACAGCAAAGCACTCCCTTGTGCTTTTGTTCTGCAGGCAGGTTTGTTCACGTTCCAGGCAGAGGGTAGGAGGGCCGGGCAGGACCAGAGGGCCTCTCTGCCAAGGAGAAGGCTCAGCGGAGGGGAGAGAACTTCTCTTCCTGGTGCAGCCAGCCAAGGAAGTAGTCCGTGTCCAGCCAGGGATGTGAAATAAGACACTCTTCCCACCAGGTGGCCACTGCTGTCAGGCCTAAGTGCCCAGGAGGTTTGGTTTAGGGACATGTCTATCCCGTTCCATCCTAGGCTTTGCACAGTGTGTAAGTGACTAGATTTTCCTTTTCCCATTTTCCTTTGGCTGCTGGGAAGCTGCAAACCAATTTCTGACTCTGTATTACCACCGTAGTTCTTGGGGTTTGCTTTCCACATCGACAGCCTAACTTCCTCTGCTCTCATTTCAAAACTTGTAAACGGCATTGCCCAGATCAAATCTAGGCCAGAGACATGCGTCAGCCATTCTGCAGTTATTTTAAAGTTGCTGCTGTTCGTTTCTTTTCTTATCTCGGAGAGGAGAGGCACAGATCATAGGTATACGCCTCCGTGAAATTGTCACCAACAAAGCACACCCATGAGACCAGCACCCAGCTCAAGTCAGTATTCCCGGTCCCCAAAAGTCCCCCTGGTGACCCCTCAGTGTCCCCACCCCGCAAGGAAATCTGCCTTCTGGCTTCAAGCCTGAAGTCTTCTAAAAATTGAGTTTGTCTCTAATGTTTGTAAACCAGAAAATCTGCATCTTGTTATCCTTTGAGAACTCAGATCTGGCTGCCCTGGGCAGGCACTTCCTCTGGGTAGCAGGGGTTTGCTTAGAGAGGGCATGGGTGGCGTCTCGTTTTTGTGACCTGTCTGTCCCGTGGTGTAAGAGTTCACGTTGGGGAGTGGATGTGGCTCAGTGGTTGAGCGCCTGCTTCCCATGTACAAGGTCCTGGGTTCAATCCCTGGTACCTCCTAAAAACAAAACAAACGAAAAAAACCAACTCGGGGGAGCCAATGTGGCTCAGTGGTTGAGCGCCAGCTTCCCACATACGAGGTCCCGGGTTCAATCCCTGGCCCCAGTACCTCAAAAAAAAAAAAAAGAGTGAGTTCACATCCTTGCCCTTTTTCCCATCTATTAATCCAATTTCAGTCTCTGTTTCTTTAACCATCCCAAACCTTTGTACAACAAGGTGATATCAGATAAGTAAATAAAAAAGGAATATTGGCTTGCTTGAGTTTGTAGACCAGGTCTGTCTGGTTCCAGGGAAGGAAGACGGTCAATGTCCCCATTTGCCCCAGTTGCCAAGTCTGAAAAACAGGGCTTCAAGGACAGGGAGTGTTGCTTATTGCTAAACCGGCTTCAGAAAAACACATTGGAGGAGAGCGGCCGTAGCTCAGTGGTTGAGAGCCTGCTTTGTGTGTACAGGGTCCTGGGTTCAAGCCCCGGTACCTCCTATAAAAAAAAAAAACACCACCCACATTGGAGCTTTGCCGTAGGAAACTGTAGAGAAAGCCCCCACTAGTCCTCAAGTCATAGTCAGGATTCTTTCATCCTCAGAGATGGTCCCAGTGGCCTCCCTGAGCGGCCTTACCCCTATCGGGGGGTTGAGGCGGCCCCAATGCGGGCCCAGGACTTGGGTTTGATCCGAGTTGCAAGTGAAGCCCTTTAGAGCAGGGTCAAGAGCACAGGTGTTGGCGTCTGGCTAACCTGGGTTCGAATCCTGACCGGCCAGGATCTCGTCCTAGCTGTGTGCTCCTGGGTTGGTTATTGAGCCTCGAGCCTGGTTTTACGTACGCTTTCAAACCTGTAGGCTGGGGGTAATAACGCCCACTTCATAAGGTCCATGTGAGGATTAAGTAAGATAATACCTTAAAGAGGACCTGGCAGGTCAACAGCTGACCTCTGCGAAGCAGTTACGATGCGCCAGTCGTCGTGCGAAGTGCGTTTCGTGCATTATCTCAATCGTAAAAACGAGCCCCATTTTACAGATGAGCAAACCAAGGCTCAGAGAGGTGAAGTAACTTGCCTCGAGTTGGGAAGTTAATAATCGGCAGGGCTGGCATCGAGGGCCTTTGGATTCAGAAATCGGGATTGTTGCCACCGATCCAGACTAACTCCCCAGAAAAAGATGGGACGCTGCTCATCACAGGGCCCAGCACCCAGAAGCCAGGCTCGTTGCCACCTCGTCTCCATTTTGGTGCATGCAAAGCCAAAAGCACGCCTGCTGGGCACGGAGGTGTCGGCACAGGGAAAGCCACGAGCTGGCAGGGCAATCCTGGAGGGCTTCGGGTAGGAGGGTGGGTGCTGGAAGAGATGCAGGGAGGGGCCCGTGCTTGGCTCTAGTCTACAAGAGTCATCCGGGGTTGGCCCAAGCATCCTTGGTTACCAGGCTAGGCTTGGGCAGTTAACTCGGTAACTTGGCACTTATTTCACAGCCCTCCTGGTGGGATCCAGGGGTCAGCCTCTCTCCCTTCTGCTAAGTGTCTTACACATGCACACGTACATTATCCAGTTTGCCTGCGTGACCCTGCTTTGGCAGTTGGGGTAGAGGAAGGAGTCAGGGTTCAGAATACGGCAGATCAGCCTGTGGGAGTGGCTCTACCTCTCTGAGCCTCGGTTTCCCCTTAGTAAGGTGAGCATGGTAACAGCGCCTAACCGGTGCTTGGCTGAGGATTAACCGAGGAGCTGTAAGGTGCTCCTACCGTATCTGGCACGTGGTAGGAGCCCAGGACGTGCTGGCGTCACTCTCTCTCTCCCATTTTACTAGACTGGCTTTGGTCCCAGGGGCAGTGTGACCCAGAAAGGCAGCGATAGATTGTGGTGTTATTTTTGATATCGCCGCTTGGGCAGCTGCAGCTTAAAGGAGCTCTGCACCCAGGACGGAGGGCCCAGGCCAAGAGAAGGTGTGCCCCGGCCATCTGGCTCGGCGAGTGGCCGCCAGCCCCACCACTGAGGCCTTTGCCCAGGTAACGCGCTTCCCCCTTTATGTCCCCATTTCTCAGCTTTTACTCCCGTATTTTTAAAGAAAATCAATAGACTCATTTTCAGAGCAGTTTTAGATTTACAGAAAAAGAGATTGGACAGAACGAAGAGTTCTCATGTACCCTCACGCCCTGCACAGTTTCCTCTTTTTAATTATGAAAGACTTCAAACATGTAAAATAGTAAAGAGAATTGTATCCTGAACCCCCATGTACCCACTAACTAGGTTTTAATTAACATTAGGCCATATTTGCTTCATCTGTTTTAAATGTTAGGGTCAGTTGAAATAATAAAATGCACTGCTCTTGAATGTAAAGTTTGGGGGATTCTGACAAATGTATACAACCTGTGCTAAAACATTTTGAAATAAAGCTCCACGCGTCCCAGTATGTTAGTCTGCCCCAAAATGTTTCAGGAGGCGTCATTAAAAAAAGACATTTTCTATATACCCACCGTACCATTACCACTCCAACAAACTTGACACTAATTATTTTAAAATCCAGTCTGAAATCAAATTCCTCAGTTGTCCCCAAAAGTCTCTTAGGTTGGTGTGCAGACGAGGTCCAGGGTCGCCTTCGGTTGTGAGGTCTCTGAAGGTTCTCTCACCCTTCAGTCCTCTTCCCGTCCCTCTGCTCCCAGCCCCTGTTGTCAAGGACACTGACTTGTTGAAGAGACCGGACCAGTTGTGCTGTGGAATGTCCCCCCCTTGCGGTTTGTCGACTTCCTAGTGGTGGCGGCGACGAACTCGTTCCTCTCCCTCTTACTTCTTATCAAGGGGGAGTCAGGCTTGAGGCTTGATGAGGTTCAGGTGAAAGGCTCTTGGCCAGGTGCTGCCCCCTTCGTGTCCTTCTTAGCCAGGGGTGCACGTGGCGCCTGGGGTCCCCAGAGGCTGCCCTCTCTAGCCACCTGCCTCCAAACCCGGCGCCCTCTTGGATGGCTGCACTGGGCTTCCCAGCGAGCTCACGCAGAGGTCAGGCCCTGCTCCCGGGACCCTCGGCCTCGCAGCCCACGGGAGAGGGCCCTGGTGTGGGTCAGTTCGGGGGTCTCCAAGTGTCCAGACCCTTTCCTGGGAGGGTGTGCTGGGGGCTCCAGGAGCTGCTGTGCAGGGGCACCACCCCCTCTGCCGGCAGCTGGTGGGGTTTCACCCTGTGCTTCTCTTCTGCCGGCGCAGACGACAACAGCAACCAGAGCTCCATCGCAGACGCCTCTCCCATCAAGCAGGAGAACAGCAGCAGCTCCAGCCCCGCCCCGGACCCCAGCGCAGCTGCGCACGCAGAAGCCAAGGCGGACGAGGCCCAGGGCGACGGCAAGGAGCACCCGGGGGCTGAAGGTACGTGCGCTCCAGGGTGGGGCTCAGAGGGGCCCCCTCCAGCCAGAGCCTTCGGTCACCTGCCGGCCCTGCCGGCCCTGCAGAGGCCCTGCCTCGTGCCGGCCCCAGGAGGCCACAGGAGAAGAAAGACGACATCCGGAGCTCTCAGTTTGATTGGGGGAGTAGGAACAGGGAATGCGGAATCTGACCAGGTTATGGGCAGTGAGTGCTTTTAAATGCTGTGGTCAGGGAAGCCTCACTGAGAAGAAGGTGACGTTGGAGCAAACGAGGCTCAAATTAGGCACGCCACGTGGCAGTCTGGGATAAGAGTACAACAGGCAGGGGAACAGACGTGCAAAGGCCTTGTGGCAGGAGCGTGCCCACTGTGGTTGGAGGAGGGGGAGGGAGGGACTCGGAGTAAGATGTCAGGGAAGGTGAGGGCTCGAGCACGTGGGGCTTGTAAGGCCCCTGCCGGACTGGGCCTTGAAGCTGGGGGAGATGGAAGCCACTGGGGGTGTCAGGGGCACGTTGGGTGCTCTGGTTAAGAACAGATGATGGGGGTCCAGGGAGAAGTGCGGGGGTGGAGGCAGGGGGCTACTGCAGTTGCCCAGATGAGAAGATGGTGGCTGGACAGGGTGGGGACGGAGGAGGGGAAAGAAGTGTTCTGATTGTGGAGGGGTATGTGTATATCTTATGAGGACTTTAGGTCTTTTTTAAATGAAATCCCAAATATACAGAAAAGTTTATTTGGGTCCAACAATTTTTAATACGTTTTTTTTTGTCCCATCTGTATTTTTTTCTGGAGCCCTTTGAAGGTAACTTTAAAGACATAGCAGGGGATCAGATATAACTCAAGTGGTTGAGTGCCTGCTTCCCATATGTGAGGTCCCGGGTTCGATCCCAGTACCTCCTAAAAACAAAAAAACCAACTCTCATTGGCGAGCGGCTGTAGCTCAGTGGTTGAGTGCCTGCTTCCCATTTATGAGGTCCTGGGTTCAATCCCAGGTACTACCCCCCCAAAAAAGAAGAGATTGTGCCCCCTTCACCCCTAAACCCCTCAGCATGCTTCTTCTCAGATGAAGTGTGTTCTCTTACATAACCCTAAACACCACAGTCGTACCTAAGGAAGTGAGCAGTGATTCCCGACTGTCTGACATCGAGGTGTATCTTGAAGGTAGAGGGGAGGGTGTTTACTGAAAGACTGACTGTCAGGGGGGTGGACTCATGATGACTGGAGTCCCCCTGTGGGGGTGGCCTTGCCACCGTCGGTGATGGGAGAGCCTGGCGTCCGGTGGAGGTCCAGCTGAGGACGCAGGTTTGGTGCCCATGCACCGCTTACAGCCCCGGCCTGAAGTCGGGGTTCCCAGGACTCCTAGACAGCAGGGGAGACTCGGACATGGAGACCAAGGAGTCCACGGAAGCCACAGCCCGCCTGGATCCAGTCATAGCATGTGGGTGTGGCCATGGGCCATCAGCCCACCCACGTTTTGTAAAAATTTAATGTCACAATTTAAAATTTGAGGAGTTTCACTTAAAATAAGATAGATTTCTTATTCTTGAGAAATCAGAAGAGCTGGCCTTGCTGGGCCTGCTTTCCCATGGGGCAGCAATTGGCTACCGCTGAGAAGTGGCTGTGCCCCTTCACCAGTTACGACACTTCTCACCATTCCCTATTGTCTCCCTGACATGGAGGCCAAAGGACAGTGCCAGTAATACAATCACAGTTTTATTTTTATTTTATTTTTGTTTTATTTTGCTTATTTTCCTTTTATTATACTTTATTATACTATACTGTATCATTAGGTACCAGGGCCGGGGTTGAACCTGGGACCTCGTATGTGGGAAGCTGGCACTCAACCACTGAGCCACATCGGCTTCCCTGAATTGGTTTTTTCGTTTGTTTGTTTTTTGTTTTTAGGAGGTACCAGGGATCAAACCGGGACCTCATATGAGGGAAGCAGACACTTAACTGCTTGAGCTACATCCGCTCCCCTAAATCTTTTTTTTTTTTTTTTTTTACTGGGAGGTCCCAGGGATCGAACCCAGGTCCCCCTCCACATGGGAGACGGACGTCCAACCATTTGAGCCACATCTGCCCCCCTCCCCTAAATCTTTTACAATAAGAGAAACAAGGTATTTCTGACACCTGATTCTCCATCAAAGGTAGAGGAAGCTGTGTTTTCTAAAGGCAAGTGGAGGCGTGCTTGTCTCTTTGAAGAAGGGGAGAGCGTTCCCTTAGATTCTCTCTGTGGAGCTTACCTGTGCCCAGATTCAGCGATCCATTTGATGCGTTAACGGCGCCTCCCTGGGCCCTGAAGGGACGCTGGAGTTTGTGGAGCCCGTCTAGGCCCAGCACCCCCCACCGGGGCCCGGCCGGCAGCCACCTCCCTGGCCGGCTGTTGGAAGGCGTGAGTGAGGCAGGAAGGTTGCCAGGAGCTCTGCCGGCGCCTGGCTCGCGGGAAGGCCGGGGCAAGGGGGGCGGTGGTTCTGGGGGTCCCCAGGCAGAGGCTGCACAGCCCCGGTGTGGGCCTCCTTTGCCAGCCGTGACTTGGCTGCTTCCTGGCCAGGGCCTCGCTCTCCCCGTGCCTGGGATCTTGGTGTCCTTTGCCCTAAAGAACCAGGGAAGGCTCAGCCACAGGAGTTATTTGGGGTTTAATCTGCCTTAGCTGCCACATTTTGATATTCCACCCCCAGCAGCCGTACAGGTCCAGTGGGCCCCCTCCTGGGGGGCAGCGTCCCCTACCTTCTCAGGTGCCTGCTGCCTGCCCAGGACAGGGCAGTCAGCCGCCAGTTGACCTTGCCTTGAACTTGTTTACTGCTGAGTGAGTTCAGGGAATGACATCGTGTCCAAGCTCCCTGGACTAAATTTAGGCCCCTGGAAAATAACTTTCCCTGGGTACGTTCCAGCACCACCACGCTGAGAGACTGGCCGCTCCACTGCGCCCTGCGGCGCTCTGCAGCCTCCAAGGCCAGCTCCCACCAAGGGCTCGGGCCAGCAGGCCACTGGCAGGAACCTCTGGGTGCTCAGCCGCTTTCACGACTACACCCGAGGTGCCACTGCCTCCCAGCTGGCAGCGCCCGCTCTGCGGGACAGAAGAGAGAGAGACAAGCCACGGGTGTGACAAGTTTTCCGTAGGATTAAAATTTTAATGTTTATTTTAAAGCTAGCACGTACATTATGAAATAGAATATAACCTTGACATGGATTTTAAAGGTAAAGTTAAAAGTGTCATGATTTCAGGCTTATGGGGGAGTTTGGGGCCGTGCCCTAGGGAGCCCCTTGGATCCTCCCACCCCGGGATGGTTGTGCTGCTTGGGTGCTTTTCATGTCATTCCGTGGAAGACTCACAGCCTCAGGGAGGCTCTCGTCAAGGATGTGAGTGACAGGCAGACCCGCATGCGTTCTCCAGGCCCTGTGCTCTTTCCTCACCCCTGGCCTGGTGAGGAGGCGCCTGTGCTGCAGGGGGAGAGCAGACCTGGGGCCTGCCCCCGCGGCCGAGCAGTGGGTCCTGGTTTGGAGGGTATCGGGCTCCCCGGGCTGCAGTACAAACACCACACACTGGGTAACTTAAAACAACAGAAATGGATTTTCTCATGGTTCTGGAGGCCAGAAGTCGAAAGCCGAGGTGTTGGCAGGGCCACGCGTCCCCAGAAGGTGCTAGGGGGGATCTTTCCCGTTTGTAAGTTTGTTTTTGCTTTCTCTGTTTTCTCGTCCCGGTGTTCTTTGGCTGCCGCTGTATGATGCTCACCTGCCTCACCTTCCCAGGCCTCCTTCCTTGCTGGCTGCGTGTCCTCTTCTCTGTTTTACAGGGACATTCTCGTTGGGGTTATGGCCCATCCCAAGCCAGTTCGGTGCCAGCTCAGTCCTCCCCTTAACTGACTGTATCTACCAAGTGAGGTCGCTTTCTGAGGTTCTGGGTGGATGTGAACTTAACCCGCTCCGGGGAAGGGAAGGACGAGAGGAATGGCTTTACACGCCTCTTCCGCTGCCCACCGGACGTGGACTTGCTGGGAGGACCCCTCGCTGGGCGGGAGCGTCTTGCAGCTCCTCCCCGGCCCCAGCCCCTGCTCCCGTTTCTCCGTCACAGGCCCTGGAGACCTGCTGACTCGTCTCCGTATTCTGCCCTTCCTTCAAGCATAGGCCTGGATTTGAATTTTGCCCTTTTTTTTACTCTTCTGCCTCAGAAGCCCCAAAAGGGGAGTCTCGACTGCTCGGGCGTTCTTTAGTAGTATGTGGCGGGCTTTAAGAAGCAGCAGGAAACGGCGTGCCGTGCCCTGGGGCCTTGGCAGCACCCTGGGCTGGAGCCCTGCTGCCCGTGGGTGCTCCAGCTTCACCCACCTGGGCCTTCCTCCTTCAAAGAAGACCAGGTCTTGAGAAATAAGGGGCAATAAGGTATTTGTTGACTCAGTGATTGCTTGGCAGAATGTTAAGCAGCTAGCTTGTATGCTCTTGTATTTAGAGAATTTTTAAAGGCAGAGCTTCTTCCAAAATACTGTATGATCCCCATTTGGGGAAAGGGGAGAATGATACGTATGTAGGGGGTAAAATCCAGAAAGATGGAAATAAATCCTCTAAAACGTTCGTGGGGTGATATCTGTGGTGTGAGACGTTAGGTGATTTTATGTGGATTTTTCTGTATTTCCTGTTTACTACAATGACCAATCATTTCTCAAATATAATCGGGAAAAACTTATTATTAAGAGAAATTTTTGTAAAGGGCCGATTGCCTCTGACAGGTCCCCAAGGAGAATGTAGGTTCTTTAAAGAAACAGGGCAAAGAAACGGGAGAGGAACGGACGGCCAGGACTGGGCCCACCAGGGGGCGCTGTGCGCACGCGGGCAGCGGGCTGCGGCAGGTACTGGACGCACAGGAGGGCCACCGTGGGGCCTGGTGCTTCACACATAACTAGGAGGGCTCCCAAGCCCCCCTGAAAGACCACCGACCACAAACGCCCCAGCCGCAGATACCTCACGCTTGAAAACCGCTCCTGCTGTCTTTGTTTTCCCTCAGACGCTTCTGATGAGCAGAACTCGCAGTCTTCCATGGAAAACTCGAACAGTTCAGAGAAAGTGGAAAGGCAGTCGTCCGGAGAGGCGGGCCTGGCCGCAGAGACGTCACTCTCTCAGGTACCTCGATCAAGGCCTCAGAGGGGCAGCCAGACCGGCCGGGAGCCCGTTGGGTTGTCGGGGGTACGTTGAAAGGTGTTTTGCTATTTGTTTGTTTCTTGTTTATTTGTCTCGTGTATTTGGTGCAGGGACTTCCGGACTTAACGGAACTCTCATTTCTTGTCGAGCCCTGGGGCTACGGGGGTGGACAGGCTTGCTTTCTCTCAGTCTCAGCTTTGTGCTTTTGTTCATTCAAGAGCACGAAAAGCACTGCCTGGTCTCACTGACCCAAAGTTGCTTCCTTTAGAGCCGGGAAGACAAGTCTTCAGAGACCCAAATCCCGCCTCATCCGTCGGAATTTTGCACCTGTGACGGCGTTTCCCTGGCGTGGGCCCCTTTCTGAGTCATAGGTATTGGACAGGAGCTGGTGTGACTCAGGCGGCGCAGAAGCAGGGGGCCTGGGCGTAAGAGCAAACACCCCGACTGGGTTCGAATTCTAGCTGCGTCCCTATAGTCACTGGGGAGTTAGCATCTCTGAGCCTCAGTTTACCCAGCTGCAAAAATGAGATCACAGAAAATATCTTTTGGGTCCAGAATTAGGATTAGATGTGAGAATGTGGGTAAAACCCATAGACGAGTGCCTGACCCAGAAGGAGCTGGTAAGTGTCACTCACGTGGCTGCCGTTAGGATTTTTACTGTACACTCCGTATGCTAATAATCTAGAGTGGTGAGTACTCGGGGGTAGCAAACCTTCAACTACTAAGACGTTTCCACTTCGAGTGTTTCCAGACACCTCAGAGAAACTGGCAACGAGTAATAGCAGAAAGAAGGGAGGGGGCGGGACACCTTGTGAGCCTTGCAGCAGGCCTTCCCCAAAACGGACATGTCTCTCAATTAAAACCTGCGTACCCAGGAAGCGGGTGTAGTTCAGGTGGTTGAGCGCCTGCTTCCCATGTGCGAGGTCCTGGGTTCAGTCCCTGGTACCTCCTAAAAATATAAATAAATAAACCCCTCATACCCTTCAGTCCACGGCTTCACTTCCGGCCACTCATTCCATGGGAACTTTTCAAAGACAAGGGTGGTGTCCGGTGAAGATTTGTTAGCAGCAGTAGAAAGTGGATCACAACCTGAGTTTGTGGAAAGGGGACTGGTTAAATAAATGTTGTTTGTGGATAAAAGAGATGAGTATGCAGCTCTTAAAAAGAGTGACGTGCAGTGCAAAATGGAAAAGGCAAGTCGCGGAACAGAAGGTATAGCTGGAGCCCATTTGGCTAAAAAATAAAATCAAAGCCTCATCATTAGTGTATAAAACTGAGATGTCAGCTGGTGTCTCCTGGCCTCTCGAGCTCAAGGCAGAGGAGCTTGAAAGTTTGATCCACACCCTGGGAGAGGCTACTGTTCTCTGCTGACGTCTGCAAAGTCCAGGGGTCTTACGTGTTAACACGAACACAGGCACACGTGTGAGCACTCACTGTCTCCTCCAGAGCGTCTAGGTTTTTAAGCGAGATGGAGGATGAGTTGCTGTAAAGCGAAGAACTAGATGTTGAAGGTCAGGCGTTCCTGTAAAAATAATAAATAATAAATAAAAATGTCCATTCCCCGCCCTGCCCTCCAGAATCCCCTGGCTCTGCTCCTCTCCTGCTGGGCCTGTCCTGAGTCTCCTCTGCTTTACTGCCTCGCTTCGCCGTAGCTTGCCTGCACTGAATGCGCCCAGACTCTGGTGCAGAGCAGTTCTGCTCTCTGGGCTCCACCACCTCCCACCCCCTCCAAGCACTCAGCAGAACAAAAGGAACTTCTCACGAGCAGGAGCCCTCCTTGCAAGGCACACCCAAGGCCCCTTTCTTGTGTTCCGTCTTTATTGAACTTGTGTCACTATGGTAAGAAAAAGAAGGAAGCAGGATTCCTGCCTCCGTGCAATTCCTGCTCTTGGGAGCAGCCCAAAGAAACCACTAAACCCTCCACGATGCAGGTCCTGTGTCCTGTAGTGAGCATTTATTGAGCACCCACTGTGTGCCAGGCACGATGCCAGATACTGGATACAGAGTGACCTGGACGGCTGCGGCCCCCCTGCTCTTGTGGAGCTTACGATGGGGCGGGGGACGGCGGCAGCTGGTATCTGAGCTGAGCAGGGGGTGCCAGCGAGAGTCGGGAATTGTGGCGTAGAAGAGGGCAACGGGATGGGGGTTCTTCTGGAACCCTTTGGCGGAGAGGAAATCGGCTGTTGAGCTGGAATCTGGAAGATGAGAAAGTCGGGTGGGGAGACGGGAACGAACATTTGGACAATGAGAGGCCAGGTGGCTGGAGCATGCAGACGAGGGGAAGCGTGGACCTAAAAGGCTGTGGTCAGGTGTCAGGATTTGGTTCTCAAGTCAGTGGGACAGTATTGGAAGGCTTTATGAATTCTGTACGACACATATTCAAAGACTTTGGCTCTGGTGAATAGCCTGTAGGGTGGTCATCGGGGAGAGACGTGGGAGGGCTCCGGGGCACTCTGGAGATGGAGTTGGTGGGATTTGCTCGTCGGGTGGGTGGCGGTGCCACCGTCAGACGTGGGGAAGACGGGGTGGGGGTGTGCTCACCAGTTAGGAGGGGAAAATTGAGCCTGGTGATGGGTTAATTTTGAGATGCCCGAGACAATCAAATGGGGCTATCAAGGGGGAATTGGAGGAGGAGTGAGGGTTTAACCTTTTTTGGGAATTTGGTGACGCCTACAAACCCTCTCCCCAGAATAACGTCCGTTCGTGCCTTTATTCCTTCAGTGATGGCCATGTGCCCCATGCTAGGCCCTGGGGAGTGACCATACGGCGGACTCGGTGGGGGCCTGCGGGAGCGGATTGGACACTGGTGGTGGAAGGCTGATCCCCGCCGGCTGGGGTGGAGAGGACGGAGCACTCCGAGGCGACGGGAGCAGCGTGGGGGGCTGGGCTGGGTTCCACCGGGCTTCGTAGACAGGAGCTGGAAGTGGGGTTTGAATCCCACGCCAGCTTTCCCTCATGCCCTGTACCTTTCTGTGCTGTCAACCTCAAACCTTCCAGCCTATTAAACCGTGTTTCTCATTTCCTTTCCCCTTCAGGATTTCGAAGGAGTGCCGCCCTCTAAAAAGATGAAACTGGAGACTTCTCAACAAAACTCCGAAGAGATGTAGACACTAAATGGATCCACGTTCATGGAAGGTACATCAGCAGGTTTCATTCTAAAGCAACTTGACCCAAGCAATGCCTTGGGCACGAACTGAACTGCTAACTTGACGAGTTTACCAAGTGCAGATCCAAGAGGACCTCGAGCGGCGTAACTTCTCAGACACTGACGAGCTTATCTGCTGTGAAGCGGAACACGCGGACTTTCACGCTGCCGCCCCGGGAAAGTGGAGTCGACAGCTCAGGAGTGTCTGCACACTGTCTCCGAAGCCAAGATCACGTTTGTGTTGCTGCTGTATTTGACCCCCACTTCTCTATTTAACGATATAAGCTACTGGAGGGTGGTACCGATCAGGAATTCGCTTTTCGTCGGGGCTTTTCACTGTTCACCGTTTCCTTCCACTTTTTTTTTTGTGCCTTGTGCTCTTGAGGTGACCTCCGGCATGTTTTCCTGGTTGTTTTGCATCTCCCTTTGCAAAGTGCCCTCT
The DNA here is from genome assembly GCA_029593785.1 of Cabassous unicinctus. Classification (NCBI taxonomy): domain Eukaryota; kingdom Metazoa; phylum Chordata; class Mammalia; order Cingulata; family Chlamyphoridae; genus Cabassous; species Cabassous unicinctus. Next base: position 13,687 of record JAQZBX010052291.1, read on the forward strand.
CGGTTTTGTTCAGGCAGCAGCGGCCCCCTGGTACCTCTCTCCTCCCTGCCCCAGGACTTCACATGGAGCAGGGCAGACCCGGAGGAGAAGGGCAGCCCCAGGCTGGGGCAGGGCGGGAGCTCCTTGGCCTGCCTGATCCCGGGGGAAGCGGGGGGCCTCGGCCTCCCCGAGCTCTGGTGGGGAGAGGGTCAGTCCGTGTCAGGGCCCCGTCCCCGAGGGCTGGCCTGGGCCCTCAGCATGCTCTCACCTCCGGGGCCCAGATCTTCGTGCAGAGCTGGCCGCTCCCACCCTCCATCCCGCGTCACCCCACGACCATCACCGCGTTCTCTCAGACCCCCGAAGATGCAACGGCTTCTGTGACGGACTGTAAAACCGTCCCCTTCCAAGGACGCAGGGCTGGGGAGGCTGGCGGGAGGACGCTGCAGGAGTCGCTGGTGCTGAACTTCCTCTCATAGGACATGGCTTGGGTTTCAAATCCAAAGCGACCTGCTGCGCTCTGCCTCCCCCACCCCGTCCCTTCCCCCAGGAGCGCCGAGACCCACCTGCTCTGGCCCCATGTCTCCCACGCAGAGCAGGCAGCCGGCTTGCCTCCCCTTCCTGGGCCGTGCCCTCGGCCCCCACCGGCTCGCCGGCCTCAGTGGACGGGCTTAAGCCTGCTGCCTGCGCCGGGGACGATCCTGGGGGACCTGCCTGATTGGTTCTGAGTTCCGGTTGGCTCTTAGTTAACATGCAGACTCCTCGGACGTCAGCCTCTTCCGAAGCATTCTTCACTGCACTGAGTTCTAGCCCTCCTTCAGCTGTGTGTTATGGGGCGGTGGGGGCGTTGCAGGTTTTATTGTGTTTTTTGGGTTTTCCTGAGTTTCTGTTTTTTGTTTTGGCTAACTGGTGCATTATTCAGGTACCACCTTGAACATGTGGCTTTCTCCTGACCATCATGGGAAATGTCTGCCAGATTCCATTTTCTAAGAGTTTCTGAGGGTGAGGCTCTTATTTTTTTTTTTAAAGGAGCCTATCTATTTCCTGCACTTCAAGAAGAATCAAAATGTTCCTGAATTTCAAATACCTCATGCAAAACGTCTCCTGAAATAAGGGAAAGAAAAACAAACAGAAAAAACTTTGAGAATCTTAATGTCGAAATGCCGAAAGGTCTTAAAAAATCCTTGTACTTATCACTTTCCCCCCTCGGCAGGCAGTTCTGCTGAGAACTGTGCCCAGCGTCTTGATGCAGGGGAAAAAAAAACCCGATGCGTTACCTCTTGACGCGTCTCCAGGCGGCTTTACCTCCAGATCCTGTAGAACTAGCGTAACTTCTTTTCTTTGCAGCAAAACTCCATTTTGACGAGAGCTGAATTTGGATATTTATTTCCTCTTCTCTTTGGGAAACCAGAAGTTGCAGCCTAGACAGTTGAAGGAGAATCCAACACGCGTCCACAGAAGGCGTCACCGAGGATCACCTGGCAGTGGCCTCTGTGGACGGGCAAGGGGACTTGACACGGTTGAGGATGACGACGGCGCCCACAGTACCGAGGCTGCCATTAGTTTCTCTCTGAAGTGCCTGAAGGTAGGACTGGGCAGTGGCCAGGCCCCACTGGACCCTGCCACGGCCATGCTAGGCAAAGCGTCCGCGGACCTGCACTCGGCGCCGGCCAAGAAGCCTTCCACGCCAAGCGACTAGACTGCACAAATCCACACGTGCTTCCTGCCCCGTCGTGTCCGCTCCTTGGAGCCGCTGTTCCCCCACCCCACCCTGCACCCCTTGCCCCGCTCCCCTCCACAGAATCTAAGACCTTCCAGCCGGCTAGGCCAGGGGCAGGGGACCTCAACAAATGCCTTCTGCGGACACCAGGCCCCACGGCCTAAAGGGCTCCCAGGGCACACTTACCCCCACACACCTTGACTTTGGGGAAGCTGCGGCTACCACATTCCACAAAGTGCTGGCACTTCCACCCGCGCCACGGAAGGCAGTCAACTGAGCCACGTAGGGTGGCGATGGCCCATTATTGAGCGGTGTAATGGTCTGGAATGTTCATTATTGCTAAGGACCTGGTAAAGAGGTATAAAGACCTTTTTTCACCATTATAAATTTTTTTTCCCTCTTAAGACTTTTTTTTTTTTTTGGTGTGTTGTACAGCAGTATAATTTTTCACTTATTTATTCCCTCAGTAGATATGGTTTGTACAATGTACAATGGTTCCATTTCAGAAAATAAAAAATCAAATCATGAATACCAAGTGGTTTTGTAGCATTCTCCTGAAGAGTAAAGTCCCTCACCAGCTGCTCTGACCTCTTGGCCGCTTGGCCACGGCCCTGGCTGACTGTCCAGGAGGAAGCAGGGAAGCCGCTTCCTGTGTTTGTGTATGTTTTCTCTGACCCCTCACATGCAGTAGCCGTTGCCTTTCCCATCATGATGGTTTGTCATCACTAAGCAGCTGCTGGACGCTGCTCTCCGTGGGCTGTGCCTTGCCTGGGACACTTAGCCAGCTGGAGCTTGTTTGAAAGCCAGGCCTGACTCCCCAGCCTGGGTTCCCGGCTGAGGACACCCGCCTGCTACTTCCAGACTTTGGGAGACCAAGGACCTGGCCCTCGGCAGGGACGCCAGAGGGTCAGCTCCAGCGTAGGTGGTTTGCGATCTTAAGTGAATTGTGATAGGCCGAGAATCTTCCCAGGGCACTCCGGGCCCTGCAGGCCCTTCTCTCGCTCTCAGCTCAGGGCCCCCTCCCCTGAGTTGACTTTTTCTGTGTCCTGTCTCACTTCTTCCCATTCTGCCTGAAACTGGGCCAGACAGGAGGCCAGAGGGGCCGGGGGCAGGACTACTGCTGTAGGGCAGCCTGGAGGTAAATGTTCTCTCCCTTGTTTTGTCTGACTCTACCCCCCTCCCCTTTCCTTTTTAACATGTTCCAGTGTTTTTACCAGAATTGGCTGCTCAGCTAAATAAACGCCTGATATGGAAAGTTCAGCTTGACAAAACACAAATCATGGAAGCCTTGTTTGCTTAACAGAAAAATGCTTGAGCTGGGTGCTTTCGCGCTCTCCTTTCCTGCCCTCCACCGTCCGCTCCCTCCAGGCTTCCCACACCCCTCTCTCGAGGGTCTCCCCCAGCCCCCTGTTTTATTTCCTCTCTCCCACGTTCTCTTGCACTCCCTGCCTCTGTGGAGCTGACTCCTTCCTTATGCACGAAAGCTTTAGCTGAGCAGGCATTTACTGAGCACCATCTGTGTGCTGGGCCCTGGGCAGCGAGCACACGCAAGTTTGACCCTTTCTCTCTAGGCAGATGAGTAAGCCTGTGCCCTAAGGGCTGCCCAGTACAGTTTGGAGTTAGGGGAGAGGTGAAGGTGGGGGTCAGGGAGCCTCCTAGGATGGTGTGGAAACCCCAGGTGTGGAGCTAAGGGGCTTGTTTTTCCTTATTGACTTTAAGGAGTGGCTGGAGGTTTCTGAGCCAGGGCTCTGCTGGACTGGGGTAGTGTTTTCAGAAGTTTGGCCTGTGCTGATGAATAACATGGACTGGAAAAGGCCAGAGTGGAGGTGAGAACAGGGCAATGAGGGACTGGGAGGACAGGCTGAGCGGAGGCCAGGAGTTGGTAAGAGGGCCCAGGTGCCCCAGGTGGTGTGAAGGCAATGGTGGGGGTGGGGAGGTGTCAGGGAAAGCTCAGGTTCAGTTCTAAGTCCAGACCAAGCCCACAAATGCCATGGAGGTCTGGGATCGGGCCCAAGGAGGGTTTACAGACCCCAAAGGCCAAGCCTAACTTCCCTGCCCTGCTCCTCACCTGGGTGACAAATGGACATTTTCCTCCAGGGCCTGGGAGGGGGCACAGGTTGTCTTTGCTTGTCCAGTTGCATTTCCCTCTTCTCCCAGTAGGGGCCGCCTTCTCCCTCTGCCCCACCGTCCTTAAGTGGAACTAGCAGCTCACCCATGGATAGCCATGTGACCCAGGCCTAGCCAATCAGTATGGTCCCTTCTGGCCACGGCAATTGGTTTAGAGATGGCCACATGACCCAGTGTGGCCCAATGAGAGTCAGCCCTGGGATTTCTGGGGCAACTCTTGAGAAGGAGGGGCTCTCTCTGCTGGAGTTGCTAAGCGGGAGCTGCTTTGGTCCTACGTGGGGAGAAACCTGCCTGAGAAGGAAGCCAACACAGGAAGAAGTTGAAAGATGGTGAGTGTGAGATTCCTGAGATCAGCATTTGAGCACCTGACCCCAGCTGGGCCTGAAACCAGCCGTCGTCTTGGACTTTTCAACTCTCTGAACTGATAAGTGCCCTTTATGGTTTAGGTCCGTTTTCAAGGGTCTTTCCCAGCCTCCATCTATTCCAGGGGCTTGGAGCCCCTCCAGGTGGGAGGGGTGGTCGTGCCTTGGTAGCACTTCCCACCGAGTGCCACTCTTCTCTTGGAGGGGTCTGTGTCTCCTCCAAGACTGCTTCCCTTTTAATGCTCCTGTATGACAAGGACTTGGAGGTTTCACGGAGAGGACAAGGAAATGAACAGAGAATAGCGTGGACCAGTTTTGGACCTCTGAGGCAGCCCCTTCTATAGTCCTCAGCATCCAGGGCCCACCACTCCAGAGCTGTGTGACCTCAGGCAAGTATCTTAACCTCTCTGGGCCTCAATTGCCTCCTGGGTAAAATGAGGAAAATATTAAGGATTAAATGAATTAATACATATGAAGTGCTCAGGACAGGTCCTGGCACATAATAAACCTCAATAAATGTTAGCTGCTTTTTAAAATTATTATAGCTATTATCCTCAAACACAACCAGACTCCTAGAAGTCCAGCTCCAAGGGAGCTAGGCCCAGAGGGAAGCAAGAACCAGCCATGCCCGGCTGCCCTGGCCTTGCCTTCTGAGTTCCACTTTGCTCCCTGAAGACCTGCCTCTCCCCCAGATGATTGGCATTGGGGTTTTCCACCCAGCATGCTCCAGACTAGCTATGGCCCGAGTCATGCCTGGCAGGGTGAGTAGAAGCCCACCAGGAGACGGCGGAGAGGAAGACATGCCTGGCTGAGGGAACGGCTTGAGCAAACGCCTGGCGGTTTGACAGCACACCCTCACCTGCGGCCCTGGGTGCTCAGTAAAGCAAGCCCACGCGGGGAGCTTCAGGCCGGCACCTCGGAGGACTGGCCCAGTAGAGACTCATTTTTCCAGTCTCTGCTTCACCACCAGGGAAAGGCTTCCAGGAAGCAAGGCCCAGGGCCCTGGGCCAGGCTGTGGGTTCCGCCTACCCCCGCTCCCAGGACACCCCTGGGACGCTGGTGCCCATGCATGCTTTCTTGCTCCGGACCTTGGCAAAAGTCACAATCTGCTTTGCACCAGAGAACCTCAAGAGACTTGATCCTGCTCCTTTCTCCCCTAAGAGTTCATTTGACCTCCTCACAGCCCTGGAATAGCAGTTTAGAGCAAGGATCCGCCTCCCCCTTATACACATGGGGAAACTGAGGCCCGTGAAGACTGACCCAGGGTCCTGCAGGGAC
>JAQZBX010052292.1:0-19168 GCA_029593785.1 Cabassous unicinctus
TTTTTTTTTTTTTTTAACTTGTTTTCATAAATGTCCTATAGGACCTTCTCCTACCTCTGCAATCCTATCTATTCTTCACCACCTGATTTAGGGTGGAGAGTTTTAGTGCTTACCCATGCCCTGGGCACACAGGAAATTTACACATCCCTGTGCCCTTGCAATCTGGCAGGGCCATGTGACCAGTTCAGGCCATGGCTCTGAGAGGAAGGGATGTAGGCCAGTTTTAGGCCAAAGCATTTGATTTTCATTGCAAGACCCTCTTCCCATTGTGGCAATCAGGGAGGCCATGGAGCAGCTATAAGAAGGTAGAGGTTGGTGACTAAATTTTTGTATGGAGAGCAGTTGCCTTGGAAAGTCAACCGAGCTGCATGGGACTTTATATGAGCCGGGAGCAAATCCCTGTTGTTTTAAGTCATGGAGATGTTGGGGATTGTTCTTTCTGCACCATCACTCAGCCTGTCCTAGGCACAGTTCCTCCTTGCAGTCTTTCCTGATGGTTTGTACCTCCACTGGACCAGGAATCACAAGACCTCAATTCTAGTCCTGCCTCTGCCTCTTATTATAATTGGGATATGGTCAGGTATTCTCATCTATAAAATTGGAATACAATCTGCCCTATTTTCTTTTCTGACCCCTGCTATGAGTTCAAATGAGAAAATTTATGTGAAGATGCTTTGCAAACTAGGAAGTCCTACACTGATTGAAGGAATTGAATATTCCAATGAGTAGAGTTAACCCAATAGGCACAGCAGCCATAATGCCCAGGTATTCTGAAATGCTCCAATTTAAAATATTTTGTCCAGTTATCTTTATAAGTAAATCACATGTGAGGGAAAGTACTGACACTGTTTTGTTTCTGGATTGCTGTTTCTCAAATAAACGAAATGAAATAGGATATACTTTGTAAGCTATTGCAGGTGGGGTTAGAGGGTGAGAGGTTCTTCCCCAAACATATGGAATTAAGATGGCCCTTAAAGAGATGAACTATAAAATCAAAACACAATTCGTTAGTTCAGATCGTATTTATTGAACAACCGTTACATGTGTGTGGCTGCCAGCCTCACAGATGTTGTTTATACCCTTGTGTAATCCCCTCCTGCAATGAATAGGGCTGATTTATGAAACCAATAGGATGTTATGGAAATTACAGGATGTGAGTTCTTAGGATGGGTCATAGAAGACCTTGTGGCTTCCATCTTGCTCACTCTTGGATTACTTGATCTATGGGAAGCCAACTGGTCTACCTATCATGATGACAGTCAAGCAGCCCTATGGAAAGGTCCATGTGGTTGAGGAACAGGGAAAAGCTGGGTGGGCCATCTTGGAAGTGACTTCTCCAGCCCTAGTCAAGCCTTTGGGTAATGCAGCACCAGCTGACATCTTGACCATCCAGCTAAGCTGCTTCTGAATTCTTGATCTACAGAAACTGTGAGATAATAAATGCTGCTTTAAGCTTCAAAATTTTAGGCAATTTGTTGCATAGCAATAAATAACATAGAATGCATTAGGCACTGATCTAGGCCCAGGAGATAGGGGTAAATAAAATAAACCAGACTCTTTCTTCAGGGGATTCATATTTTAGTGGGGGTGTGAGAAAAACCACAGATACTTAACTATAAACAAAAGGGATCATTTCAAATAGTGGTGTTATGGAAATGTTAGGGAATGAGAAAATCCCTGAGAGAAAATGCCTTGGAGACCAAGTCAGAGACAGCCTCTCTAAGGAGGTGAGATTTCAACTAAAACCTTGACTGATGATTTCTTTGTGCAAAATTTTCAAGTAGAGTGTTCCAGGCTCGTGAAAGTCCTTAAAGCTAGAATGAACTTGATTTATAACCCACTGTCTAAGTTAGTATGGCTGAAGCTGGGTGAAGAAGCTAGACCATCAGCTTCAAACTGGGGTACACACACCCCTGAGAGGGGCATAAAGGCTCTCTATAAGGTACCTATGCCTAGCTAGTCTTAAGGGAATCAGTTTGCAGATATCAATTTCCCAGAGTATTTTCTAAGGATGATCTAGCTACTTCTCCTAGCCTTTCTCCCACTTTATAGAAGAAAGGTAATCTTTTCACCCATGCTGAATCTTGACTATGTGATAATTTATGTGCATGGCCTTAGGTGCTCCTAAGGAACCAATTCAAGCATGCATAGCTCCTGGGGCAGAAGTACTTGGAGAACAAAGAGAAATTCAGTAAGAAATATTCTGAGTGATTGCATCTTATTTCACTCAAGAAAAAACTCAAGACAAACCTTGGTGCCCTACTATTCTATCTATCCATCTATCCATCCATCCATCCATCCATCCACCCATCCTTCCATCTCTGATCTCTATAAGTATTTTAGAATTAGAATTCATAAATCAGATGCTTCTCATGATGCGTCTTAACCCATTTCTTTTGATTGAAAACTGACAGAAAGTAAATCTGATTTGTTGGTATGTTTTGTCAGTGAGGTCTAGCTTTGCTAATTAGGTTACATAGTGGATATTTCCCATAATTTGAATGGGGATTGAATGAGCTAAATGTGCAGCTTCAAAGTTTCATTAAAAACTTGGTAAGTATTCATACAATATATGATATGCTAGAATGACATCTTTTGCAATGAATTAAATGTATAATAAAAAATTTAAATGATTATAACCGAAAAGTATGCAATAGGAATATATCATCTCCCATGGTTTTCAAATCACTTTTAAGGGACACTTGAGAGAAAATAAAGATTACTGAGCTAGACATGGATAGAAGCTGGGCAAGGACTAGATCATGCAGGGTCTTGTAACCCATGAAAAGGAGATTTATAAGCAGGGAAGGGATACGATGTCACATACAAGAATCACTCTGGCTACTGTGTGGAGAATGGGGGAAAGGATGCAAGCACAGCACGCCAGTTGGGGTGGGAAATGTTGCAGTGGTCCAGAAAAGATAGTGACTTAAAGTGGAGGACAGCAGTGGAGATGATTAGTTGTGAGTAGATTCTGGATACATTTTGGAGGGAAAGCCCATGCCACCAGACTTGCTGATAGAGTGGGTGTAAGATGGTGACAACAAGGGACTGTGATATTTTTGATGAACCAATATTTGGATGGGGAAGAATGAGAGAGGAGCAGGTTTGGAGAAGGAAGAATCAAGAGTTTGTTTTGACCTGCTAAACTTGAGATGTGTGCTAAAGTATCTAATTAGAGCCCTTTCCTAAGAAGCAGAATTTAGGTCTCTGAAGAGCCAGGGAGAGGTCAGGTCTGGAAATGTAAATTTATGAGCTATCACCATAAATTTAGAGCCAAAAGGCGAAGTGGTATCACCTAGGGAGTGTGAATTCAGAGAAGAGATACAATCTGGTACTTGTGAAAAGCACCTTAGAGTCAGAAATTTTCCCAGGCCAGAAGCAGGAAGAGCAAGAAACTAGATATGTTAACCTTTGATAAAAATAAGACCAAGAAAGAATGAGTCAATCAGAAGAGGATTTAGAGATGATAGAACCTAGAAAAAGGTCAAAGAGATCCATGGTGGCATTTCCCATTTAAATTCTATCTGGGGTGGAAGTGTCCTGGATCAAAATACTGCTATCTGTCCATTGGCAAAGGCAGGCATTTTGGACATGGCCTGATGTCATTAATTTTTGAGTCTTTAAAGCAATTACCTATTGAATGATTTCATGATTGCTAAAGGTGGCTGAATGAAGCCAAAGGAACCCATGAAGGACTGTTACCCAGTAGAGGATTCCGGCCTTGAAATGCACTCCAAGTACAGTAAGAGTTTCAGGGTAGCACTTGCCATTTCATTCCTATCTCCAACTCACCAGAATGAGGTAGAGTTCTGAGAGCAGAGAGTACATGAAAAGGGAGGAGGGAGGAGGTGGTGAGAAGGGAAGGGCAAAGAGTGAAGGTGTGAGGTATGTGGACTTGTGGGTATGTCAGAAGGCTACTGGGGAGACTCGAGACATTAATGATATGTTTTGGAGCTGTGGCCTGGGCTTAGTCATGACTGAGAGAAGACTCTGAGCCACTAGAAGGCAGAAGTTTAGTTTTGGAAATGGCCTTGGTATCTCTGGAAGCCCCCCAAATTGTCAATGGCAATGAGTTTTCTTTGGTAAACTCCTTTCTAGTAACAAGGAATAAAAATACTTACCCTCTCTCTCCACCCTCTTCCCCAAATCCCAATCAAGGCTTTTTAGGGACACCTTTTTTTCTGCTCTTAGAAGAAGGAGGGGCTCTCTTTTTTATTCATTTTAGAGAGCGGGGAAGGTGAGCACATTTACACTGCACTGGAACCAGTTTTTTCAAGTTTTACTACTACTCAACAAGCAATGTTCAGATGACAAGTTGACCCAATCTCCTGCTTTCCTTGAGAAAAAGAATGTGCCAGTCAGAGGATGTGAGTATCTGATGTACTTGTAAGTTATGTTTTTAATGTAAATGGATTTTTTCTAATTGTGTATTTGTTTCTTGTGAGCTGGGTTAGTGCACAGCTATCCCCAAGAGAATACTTTTCACACTGTGTGGATAAAATCAGTTTTTGAACTTATAGAGCTAAGAGTCAGATGAATTCATCGGGGTAAATAACACCCTATAGCCTCTCCTTGGGAAACATTTTTCAGAAATTACTATTAAGAAAAATTATCCAAAAGTTGGAATAAAGCAACAGGATGGCTGCATGTCCTTTTGATGTTATTGTTTAGCATGTTCACCTTAATTATTTAATTATCTATGTTGAAGAATGTACCTGTGTTTGACTTTGCTATTTACTATGTGATTAGAGACCAGACCCTGAAGTTACACATTAACTTATAGATTTCTGTCCAGTAGAAAAAAATAACCCCAGAGGTTAACGGTCTATGGGATATTAACCAATTTTGAATCTATTCATCAGGGAAATTCATTTCAGCTTTCCTTTGATGACTGTAAAAATCACCATTCCTTAAATTCTCCTTTGAACCAGACTTATCATTTTATTGGTTCTCTCATTATTTAATTACTGAGTTGAATAAAATCTTAGATGTATTTGTTCTATATATGTATGACATTCTTGTGTTTAACTTTTTGAAAATTCTGCTTTATGATTGCAACATTCCTGCTTAACTCTGCTTCTTTCCATTGCTTGCAAACTGAATAAACTCTGCTTGATCAGATTGTTGCATGTTTGATGTTGACAATGTTGAATCTTTCAGGACACCAGGACCCTCATAATAAACCTTAATCATGGCACTTTAACACAAAACTAAAAATGTATGTTAAAGCTTTGGGCTTCCTCATATTCTGGGACAAGTGGAAGCTTATTGTTTAGGAAGGTCCTAAGTTTAAAAGGCTGATTTGTATATGTTCCCGACCGCTGTCAGGTGTGGGCACTCCGACAGCAGCAGCGGAAAGCTGAGGGTATGTGAAGCAGGACAGAAGGAAGTGACCTGAACTGTGGTTTGAGCTGTGGTAGGAAGACGAGGCGACGTGTTTCCAGTGTTCAAAGTCCCTGATTAGCATTTATCATTGTGAGATTTGCCAACGGTACTGTTAGAGGATATGCAGTCCACAGGAGACTGCCCTCACTTCTGACACCAACTGTAAGTTTGGGGAACTCTTAAATCCTCTCTTAGGTTCCAAAGAGCTCACTGAAAGCTGTTATAGTCAGGATTGTGGTTTATTATTGAGAAAGGATACAGATTAAAATCAGCCAAGGGAAGAAGCGCATAGGAAAGCTACTAAACATGGAACTTCATTATCCTTTCCCTGTGAAGTCAGGCTGTGTTACTTTTCTGGCACTGGTGTGTGACAGTACATATCAAATATCAAATGCCAACCAGGAAGCTCATCTGAGCCTTGGGGACCAAAATTTTTACTGGGGCTTCATCACATAGCCATGATTGATTGCATGATTGCCAAGATGGTGATCTCATTTACCAGGTGAACTGATACCAACACCCCCATTCTAAATCACATTGCTGATTTTTAGGTGGCCAGCACCTCCTACCTCCCTCCCCCACCAAAACTATCAAGTGTGGCCAACCCTTACCCTAAATCATAATATCAGGCTTTCCAGTAGTGACCTAAGGCCCCTTGGCAAACAAAGACACTTGATCCATCAGGCATAACATTCCAAGGGCTTAGAGATTACCTCCCAGAAGCTGAGGGCAAAGTGCAGACCACTTTTTGGGCAAGCTTAAATTCTTTACTACGCAATAATATAATTTCCTCCAAAGGTGATTACATAAATAATTTGTTTCCCTGAATTAACCATAATGTACTTGAAATAATGTCTTATGAAATAGCATTATTTTCAGTGATTGTATCTTTTCATTGCAAACATACTTCAGTTACCTTCAAGTCAAATAGTCTTTTGGAGGGAAGACTGGGAAACTGGGCCCCATTTATTGCATTGTTTTTTATGGAAAATGTATATTTTGCCCAAAACAACCAAATAAATATGCATTTGGGGAAATATACAATTATTTCATTGTTTGGGGACACCTGCAAGGAGGTTTTCTACAGTGATAAAATTAGGTAGACTAAAAACTGCTTTAGTTTATAAGGGGATGGAAGGTTTAAGTACGTGTGTGTGTGAGGGGGGGTGTTTTGTCAATGTCATCACACTTTTTAATTTCCTTTTCTGTATAGTAAGACAAACATTTCAGGTTCCTGTAGTCTTTGTGCATGAGTTTGCCTGCTTCATGTGGTGCTGTCGTTAATATCTTGTGATTATTAATAACAAAATTTTTTCAATCCCAAATTGAACTTTCAGCATTTCATCCACCAAAAATATGCTTTGATCCCAATTCCTGTCAGATTTCATTCTGGGTTTTCTAAGTAGAAAAGTTTAATGAATACTTTAGACTGTCCACTTCCTTATAACAAAGTAATTTTCATGTTCTGAATGACTATCGCTTTCCTGAAGGATATTCTATAGAAGATACAAATTATGTTTCACTAATAATTTTCTTTGAAGATTCAATGATTCAACTTGTTATTTATGCAAACTGGAAGATTTCTCGAATGGTTATTTGAAGGTGGTACTGATGGTAATTTCTTCTTAAGGCATTAATTAAGGGTAGTTTACATTTTTTTGTTTTCTGCAACAGTGACTCAGGGACATAAAAATATTATACTGGAAATCAATGAACAAGGAATAATTTTAACCATGACAAGAGAGGTATGCTTTCTGATAAGAAATCCTTCAGAACCAATTTGGAAAAATGCCAAAAATCATATTTCAGAGGGGAGAAAAATTGTTAGAAATTGGAACACAATTGAAAATTAGAATAAAGTATCACCTGTCATTTAAGCTTTCTTTAAAAAGTTTATTTCATTTAACTTTTTTTTTTCTTTATTAAACAAGTGTGGGTTTACAGCACAATCATACATAAAATACAGGATTCCATATATCATCTACTTTGCATTGGAGTGGAACTTTTTTTTACAATTGATGATAGCACATTTTTATAATTGTATTATTAATTAAAGTCTATGTTTTAACTTAAGGTTCACTGTTTGTGTAGTACAGTTCCATGGATTATTTTTAAATAATATGGTAATATCCATTACCATATATACAACCTAACACTTCCCCTTTTAATCATATTCAGATATATAGCTCAGTGATGTTAATTGCGTTTACAATGTTGTACTACCATCACTACCATCCAGTACCAAAATATTTCCATCACCCCAAATAGGAACCTTGTACATTTAAAGCCTTAACTTCCCATTCCCTATCCCCCACTCTGTTTTCCAGTAATCTATATTGTAGAGTCAGACTCTATGAGCTTGCTTATTCTAATAGTTTCAAATCAGTGAGATCATAAAATATTTGTTCTTCTGTGTCTGGCTTATTTCACTCAACATGATGTCTTCAGGTTAATTCATGTTGTCACATGTATCAGGACTTCATTCCTTTTTACAGCTGAATAATATTCCATTATATGTATATACCACATTTTATTTATCCATTCATCAGTTGATAGACACTTGGATTACATCCATCTTGTAGCAATTGTGAATAATGCTGCTATGAACATTGGTTGTCAAATATCTGTTCAAGTCCTGCTTTCAATTATTTTGGGTATATACCTAGTCTTGAGATTGCTGGGTAATATGATAGTTCTGTACTTAGCTTTCTAAGGAACCGCCTGTATTAGTCAGCCAAAGGGGTGCTAATGTGAAATACCAAAAATGGGTTCGTCTTTATAAAGGGTATTTATTTGGGGTAGAAGTCCACAGATACCAGGCCATAAAGCGTTAAGTTTCTTCTCACCAAAGTCCATTGCCACGTGTTAGAGCAAGACAGCTGCCGACATTTGCCAGGGTTCAGGCTTCTTGGGTTCCTCTCTTCCCGGGGCTGCATTTCTCTCCGGGCTTAGCTCCTCTGGTTCCTCCACAAGGTCAGCTGTAGAGTATCAGGCAAACGGCTCACTTCTCTTCTCCTGGGGCCTTTTCTCCAACATCAAAACTGCTTCTCAATAACTGCTTCAACTCTGTTCTTTGCCTTGCCATTTATATTCGATTCCCCACCCACCAAGGGGTGGGGTTCAATGCCCTACTGATGTGGCCCAGTCAATGCCCTAAATCAAAACTTAATCATTCCCAGATTAACAGATCAGTTTACAAGCATGATCCAATTGTATTTTTGGAATTCATAATTACATCAAACTGCCCAACTGCAACACTGCCAAACTGTTTTCCACAATAGCTGCACCATTTTATATTGCCACCAACAATGAATGAGTTTTCCTATTTCTCTGCAGCCTCTCCAACACTTATTACTTTCCATTTTTTTAATAGCAGCCATTCTAATGGGTGTGAAATGGTATCTCATTGTGGTTTTGATTTGTATTTCCTGATGGCTAGTGAAATTGAGCATCTTCTCATGCACTTTCTGGCCATTTGTGTATCTTCTTTGGAGAGATATCTGTTCAAGTCTTTTGCCCATTTTTAAATTGGGTTGTTTGTCTTTTTTTGTTGTTAAATTGAAGGATTTCTTTAAATATACTGGATATTAATCCTTCAACAGATATGTGGTTTCCAATTTTTTTTCCCCATTGTGTAGGTTTTCTTTTTACATTCGTGATAAAGTCCTTTGAGGACCAAATGTTTTTTATTTTGATAAAGTCCCTTTTATCTATTTTTGTTGTTGTTGTTGCTTGTGCTTTGGGTGTAAAGTCTAACAAAACATTGCCTAACACAAGGTCCTGAAGATGCTTCCCTATATTCTCTTCTAGGAATTTGATAGTTCTTGCTCTTATATTTTGGTCTTTGATCCATTTTGAGTTGATTTTTTTGTATATGGTGTGAAGTAGGGTTCTTCCTTCTGCTTTTTTGCAAATGGAGATCCAGTTTTCCCAGCACCATTTGTTGAAGGGACTATTTTTTCCCCATTGAGCCGTCTTTGCCACGTTGTCAAAAATGAGTTGGCCATTAATGTGAGAGTTGATTTCTGAGCTCTCAGTTCTATTCCCTTGGTCTATATGTCTGTCCTTGTGCCAGTACCATGCTGTTTTGATTACTGTGGCTTTGTAATAAGTTTTAAGATCGGGAAGTGTGAGTCCTCCAACTTCATTCTTCTTTTTTAAAGATAGCTTGAGCTATTCAGGGCCTCTTATCATTCCATATAAATTTGATGATTGGCTTTTCCATTTCTGCAAAGAAAGTTGTTGGAATTTTGGTTGGGATTGCATTAAATCTATAAATTGCTTTGGGTACTATTGATATCTTAACAATATTTGGTTTGCCAATCCATGAACATGGAATATCCTTCCATTTATTTAGGTATTCTCTTACTTCTTTTAGCAATGTTTTGCAGTTTTCTATGTACAGGTCCCTTATATCCTTTGGTTAGATTTATTTCTAGATATTTGAATTTTTTAGTTGCTATTGTGAATGAAATTTTTTTTCTTGATTTCTTCTTCCAATTGCTCATTGCTTATGTATAGAAACACTACTGATTTTTGGGTGTTGATTTTGTACCCTGCTACTTTGCTGAATTAATTTATTAGCTCTAGGAGCTTTGTTGTGGATTTTTCAGGATTTTCTGTATATAGGATCATATCAACTGCAAATAAGGAAAGTTTTATTTCTTCCTTTCCAATTTAGATGGATTTTTTTCCTTTTTCTCATCTAATTGCTCTGACAAGAACTTCCAGTACAATGTTGAATAACAGTGGTGACAGTGGCCATCCTTGTCTTTTTCCTGATCTTAGAGGGAAAGCTTTTAATCTTTCACCATAGTGGGATGTTAACTGTGGGCTTTTCATATATGTCTTTTATCATGTTGAGGAAGTTTCCTTCTATTGCTAGCATTCCAAGTTTTTGTTTTTTTTTTTTAAATCAAGAAAGGGTGCTCCATGTTGTCAAATGCCTTTTCTGCATCAATTGAGATGATCATGTATTTTTTTTCCCCCTTCATTCTATTAATGTGGTGTATTACATTCATTGATTTTCTTGTGTTGAACCAGTCTTGCATATCAGGGATACATCCCTCTTGGTCATGGTGTATAATTCTTTTAATATGCTATTGGGTTTGGTTTGCTAGTATTTCGTTGAGGATTTTTACATCCATATTCATAAGAGATATTGGCCTGTAGTTTTCTTTTCTTGTGGTATCTTTATCTGACTTTGGTATGGGGGTGATGTTGGCCTCTTTAGAATGAATAAGAGATTGTTCCCTCCTTTTCAATTTTTTGGAAGAGTTTGAGCAAAATTGGAGTTAAGTCTTCTTGGAATGCTTGGTAGAATTCCCCTGTGAAGCCATCTGGTCCTGGGCTTTTCTTTCTTGGGAGGTTTCTGATTACTGATTCAATCGCTTTACTAGTAATTGGTTTGTTGAGATTTGCTGTTTGTTCTTGAGGCAATGTAGGTAGTTTGTGTTTTTCTAAGAATTTGTCCATTTCACCTTGGTTATCTAATTTATTGGCATACAGTTGTTCATAGTATCCACTATACCTCAGAAACAATATTAGAGAATGTACCATTTTTGAGCTATATGATTGCACCTGGAACTATTCTCCTAAGGTTGAATATTAAATTATTTCCACTATATTTTCTTTTATAATGTGACAGTGAACTTTTGAGCCTGAATCTTTGCTCACATTTTAAATTATGACTTTAAGATGGATTCCTTCAAGGGAAATTAGTAGGTCATAGGCTATGAGTATTTATTATTTCTGTTACAAATTATTTCCCAGAAAGAGTGTATCAATTTTTGCTCCATCTGGCTATTGTTGTCTTTCCTATCCATTCTCTCTAGAATTGAGTACTGCCTTTAAAAACAAATGAATACACACATACATCAATAACTTTAAAAATAAATTAAAATTCACATGCAAGATAAAATATTTACATTACAGAATGTTAAAAAACAGCTCAAGTGGTTGAGCACCTGCTTCCCATGTACGAGGTCCTGGGTTCGATCCTTACTACCTCCTAAAAAACAAGCAAACAAAAAAATCAACTCTTATTGGAGCGCAGATGTAGCTTAATGGTTAAGCGCCTCCTTCCCATGTCTGAGGTCCTGGGTTCAATCCTTGGTACCTCCTAAACAAACAAACAAACAAACAAAAACAAGATCTTGCTGTTTATATAAGAACTACATTATGGAAGGAGGGGAGTACTCTCCTGCCAGGGTTCGGGGACCACTACATCACAATTCATTCATCAATGTTATGAGAATTCTTTTTTTTTTTTTTTAACAAATCAATTTTATTGATACATATTAATAATGCATAAATCCATCCAAAGTGTAAAATCAATGGTATTTGGTGTAATCACATAGTTGTGCATTCATCACTTCAATCATTATTAGAGAATTTTCATTATTCCGATAATAATAATAATAAACAAAAAATAGACAAACAAAAACTTATCACTTCTCAATCTATGCTTTCCCTGCTGTACATAGCTACTATTCTGTTTCATTCTCTCTAGGTTACTTATATTTATATATTGTGAAAACAGTCTTATATATGTAATATTTCCCATATTTGTATTTCACATGAGGTTTCACTATGTTATACAGTCCCATGTTACATTTTTTAGCTTTCCTCCTAGTAATATACATGTCCTTAAACTTTCCCTTTCAACCATTTATCATACCCATATAATTGCTCTGCTAATTACAAACACTGTGATGTGCTTTCACCATTTCTATTCATTTCCAAAGATTTACAAACAACCTTTTCACCAATTCTGCACAGATAAACTTTCACCTTTCCATTCTGTATCCTTGTTCTATTTTCTGGTGACCTATATTCTAATTATTAACACCATGAGTTTACACAATATATTTAGTTTGTAATATTGCAATCATACAGTATTTGTCCTTTTGTGTCTGGCTTGCTTCACTTAACATAATGTCCTCCAGGTTCATCCACGTTGTCATATGCTTCACAACATCATTTCTTCTTACGGCTGCATAATATTCCACCATGTGTTCTTTATCCATTGATCAGTTGATGGACACTTGGGTTGTTTACATCTTTTAGCAATCGTGAATAATGCCACTATGAACATCAGTGTGCAGACGTCTGTTCGCGTCACTGCTCTCAGTTCTTCTGGGTATATACCTAGTATTGGTATTGCCGTGGCACATGGCAAGTCTATTCAACTTCCTTAGGAACTGCCAAACTGTCCTCCACAGTGGCTGTGCCATTCTACATTCTGACCAGCAGTGAATAAAAATTCCTATCTCTCTCGAACACTTGTAGTTTTCTGACTTTTTAATAGTGGCCATTCTAGTCGGCGTGAAATATGTGAGGTTTCTTTTGACGTGAGTACAATCTGAAGCTCCTTCTAAGAACTGCCTTGCATTTCTTGATGACATTCCAGTGGAGAAAATGAGACCTCAGGGCATTCAGCTGGGAGGGGAAGATGGACCTTAGAATCATAATATAAAAACTTGAACTTGACTATTTAAAGATAGTAATAACATGCATTTGAAAACAATTGCAGTAACTACCAAGTACATCATATCAGATTTAGAAAAGGATTTTGTGATTTATCTAAGAGAATAAAACAATAAAAGCAATTGTGCTTGCAGAGGTGTGTAAGACATTAAAGATTACTTTGGTTGAGAATTTAACTCTTTAAATATGGGGCAAAGTTCATAACTATTGATTGTGGAGGCTGCTTTCCTCATTATCATTCTCAAGAATGTCTAGCCTATTTTCTTATCCTTCAGAAATGTTCCATGTTCTCTTTCTCTCTCTCTATCCCTTCCTCCCTCCCTTTGCCTCTTTTTCTCTCCAATTTATATTTTTGAATGATTCGAGAGTAAGATGCAGGTGTTGTTACATATTATCCCCAAATACTTCAGTATACTGAGAACAAGGACAGTATCCTATATAACCAATATACTATTATCATTCGAAAACATAATTTAATACTATTATCCACTATACATCAATTGTACTTCAAATGTTTTTTAGAGCTATTTGTTCGGTTTGGTTTTCCAATCAGGATCTACGAGGTTTGCAATTGAATTTGCTTGTCACTGTAAACTCTTTTTTAAAATTAAACCTTTTATTTTGAGATAATTGCAGATTCAAATACAGTTGTAAGAAATAATACAGAGAGATCTCATTTACTCACCAATGGTAACATCTTGCAAAACTATTGTACAATATCACAACCAGGATATTGAGATTTATACAGTGAAGACACAGGACATTTCCATCAGCCCAAGGATCCCTCATGTTGCTCTTTTGTAGCTACACCCACATCCCTTCCACCCCTACCCCTCCTTAACCCCTTACAATTACTAATCTGTTCTCTATTTCTATAACTTTGTCATTTTCAGAATGCTACATGAATGGAACCATGTGGTATATAAACTTTTGGGACTGAGAATAGCTATAAGCATTCATGTACAGGTTTTTGTGTGGACATACATTTTCTTTTCTCTGGGACAAATGCCCAGGGGCACAATTGCTGGATTGTGTGGTACTTGCATGTTTAGTTTTTAAGACAGTTTCCAAATGGTTTTATGGTTTTCCAGAGTGACTGTACTGTTGTACTCTCCCACCAGCTATGTATGAGTAATTCAATATTGTTTTATCCATTCTGATAGGTGTGAAGTGCTAAGTCATTATGGTTTTAATAATGGTTGATAATGTTGAACATCTTTTCATGTACTTATTTTCCATCTGTATATTCTCATTGGCAAGCTGTATCTTTATGTCTTTTACCCATTTTATAATTGGATTGTTAGTAGCTTTTTTATTTTATTTTTTTTACTGTGATCCATTTTGGTTAGTTTTTGTATAAGGTGTGAGACTTAGGTCATTTCACCCCTTTTTGTCTATGGTTGCCCAATCGTTCTAACATTAAAAAGACTATCTGTCACTGAAGTGCTTTTATACCTTTGTCAAATATCAGCTGGGCACATTTGTGTGGGTCTATTTCTGGTTTCTCTATTCTGTTCCGTTGATCCATGTGTCTATCCCTCCTTCAATACCATACATCTTTATTACTGTGGCTTTAAAAGAAATATTAATTCAGGTAGATGAATTCCTCCTATTTTAGACTTCTTATTAAAAATTATTTTAGGTATCATAGTTCTTTTGTCTTTCAATAGAAATTTTAGAATAAAGTTGTCTATCTGCAAAACTCTTCCTGGGATTTTGATAGGATTTGTGTTTTTAAAACTGTATTTCAATTTGGGGAGATTTGACATATTTACTGTCAGTTATAGGTTACTGTCACTTATATACAACTTATATATTGAGTCTTCCAATCCATGAATATGGTACATCTCTTCATTTATTTATTTTTCTTGTGATTGCTATCATTAGCATTGTATGGCTTTCAGCATAGAAGTTCTGTATGTGTTCTTTACATGCTTTTTTTGAACATCCAAGTAGTTCATTTTTCTGAGATACTTGGTTTTGGATTTTTAATTTGATTGGCCTTGTGTTCATTGCTCATATGTTGAAATATAAATTATGTTTATCTTATATCCTGGGAGTTTGCTCAACTCACTTTTCAGCTTTAGGAGTTTTACTGTAGATTCCATGGGATATTCTATGTAGATAATCATGTCATCTGCAAATAGGGACAGTTTAATTTCTTTCTGATCTATTTCCTTCAATTTCCTTTTCTTGATTGATACACTGGAGGAATTTCCAATACTATATTGAATAGGAGTGGTGGCCTTGTTCCTGATATTAAGGTGAAAGGATTCAG
The DNA here is from genome assembly GCA_029593785.1 of Cabassous unicinctus. Taxonomy (NCBI): domain Eukaryota; kingdom Metazoa; phylum Chordata; class Mammalia; order Cingulata; family Chlamyphoridae; genus Cabassous; species Cabassous unicinctus. The sequence goes on from JAQZBX010052292.1 coordinate 15,155, forward strand.
TTTTTCACTACTAAGGATAGTGTTAGTTACAGTTTTGTTGTTGTTGTTGTTTTAGATGCTCTTTATCAAGTTGAGAAAGTTCCTTCTATGTCTATTTTCTGGAAGTTTATATTTAAAATTATGGATGCTTACTGCTTTTTAAAGTATTTCTTCTGCTTGGATTGATATGATCATGTGATTTTTCTTCTTTAACTTGTTAATATGGTGAATTACACTGAGTTTTGAACATGAAACCAGGCTAACATCCCTGGAATAAATCCATTTAGTCATGGTCTAAAGTTCTTTAGATATATGCTGAATTCTCTTTGCAATTATTTTGTTAAGAATGTTTCATCTACATTTACACAATTTGTCACATCATGGTGTGACATGGTCATGGTCTCTACTATTCTTTTTCCATACTCTTTTTGTGTGTTTTTGGTATCAGGTTAATTTTAGTTTATAAAATAAATTGGGAAGTGTTTTCTCCTCGTCTATTTTCTGAAAGAGATTGTGTAGAATTTGTGTTAATTCTTCTTTAAATATTTAGTAGAATTTTCCAGTGAAATCATCTGGGCCTGGAGACTTATTTTGGGGGGCTTCCTATATTACAAATTCTATTTCCTTAGTAATTATACAGAAAATTAAATGATCTATTTCATATTGGGTGAATTGTGATAGTTTGTGATTTTTTAGAAATTGGTCCATTACATCTAAGCTGCCAAATTTACTCATGTAGGATTATTGCTAGTATTTTCTTGTTTTCCTTTTGAAGTCTACAAGGTTTGTAGTGATATCCTCTGTTTCATTCCTGATATTGATCATTTGTCTCTTCTCTCCTTTTTCCTTTCAGTCTGGCAAGAGTTTCATTAGTTTTATTGATCTTTTAAGACAACCTGCTCTTTGTTTCATTAATTGCCTCTATTGACTTTCTTTTTTCAATTTCATTGATTTCTGTTCTTATCTTTATTCTTCCATTCCTTTGCTTGCTTCCATTTAGTTTGTTCTTCTGTTTCTAGGTCTTGAAGTGGGAATTTAAATAATGATTTGAGACTTTCTCTTTTTTCTGATGTATGCTTTTAGTGGTATAAAATTTCCTCCCATAATTGTTTTAGCTGTGTACCATAAATTTTGATATGTTGTATTTTCCTTTTCATTCAGTTCAGTGTATTTTTTGTTATCTCTTGAGTCATCCTCTTTAACCTATGGCTTATTTAATAGTGTGTTGTTTAGTTTCTGAGTGTTTGGGGGGGGGTGGAATTTTCTGTAACTTTCTGCTACTGATTCCTAGTTTAGTTTCATTTTGGTCAGAGAACACACTCTGTATGATTTCAATTCTTTTAAATTTGTTGAATTTTATTTTGTGGCCCAGGATATAGTTGATCTTGATATAAGTTCTGTGAGCACTTGAAAAGAAGGTGTTTTCTGCTTTTGTTGGGTGGTGTGTTCCATGAATGTTGATCAGATTATGTTGGTTGATGGTGATTTGAGTTCTTCTATAACCTTGCTTGTTTTTGGTCTTGACAGAAGTGTTGAAAGAGGAGTGTTGAAGTCTCCAAATATCATTGTGAATTTATCTATTTCCCCTTTCAGTTCTATCAATTTTTGTTTCACATATTTGCAGCTCCTTTGTTTGGTGCATGCACATTTAGAATTTTTATATTTCCTTTGTAGATTGATTATTTTATCATTATACAATGTCCTTCTTTGAGTTTGATACATTGTTTTATGCTAAGTCTACTTTATCTGATATTAATATAGCCACTTCTTTCTTTTCATTAATATTTTCATGAAAAAATCTTTTTCCATTATTTTACTTTCAACTTGCCCCTATCATTATACTTGAAGTGAGTTTCCTGTATACAACATATAATCGGATCGTGTTTTTTAATTCACTCTGCCAGTCTCTCACTTGTAATTGGTGCATTCAGACCATTTATATTTAATGTAATTATTGATAAGTTTACTTTTTTTCTATTTGCTCTCTCTGTTTTTCATTTCTCTGTTGTTTTTTTTCCTGGCTTCTTCCAAGATACTTAAACATTATATTTTGATTTACCTATAGTGTAGTTGAGTGCATTTCTTTCCTACAACATGTTTTAATTTTAATTTTAAATTTTTAGGAGGTACCAGGGATTGAATCCAGGATCTCGTACGTGGGAAGTGGGTGCTCAACCACTGAGCTACACCCACTCCCTCCTATAGCATTTTTAATGGTTACTTTAGTTATTAAGTTATATCTACTTAACTATTCAGTCTATGGTATAATCATTTTACCAGTTTAAGTGTAATGTAGAAACCTTATGTCCCTTTACATTCCTTTACATTCTTTCATTTATGACATAATTGTCTTAAATATCTTAAACATATGTTTAGAACCACATTATACAGTTTTTTGTTTTTACTGTCAAACATAATTTAGAAATCTTAAGAGGAAAAGAAAAGTTTATTGTGTTTACTAGTATTTTACTTATTGTGTTTTTCTTCTTTCCTGAAAGTCTAAGATATTTTCTTTTATCATTTCCTTTTTGTTTAGAGAAGTTCCTTTAGCAATTATTTTAGGGTAGGTCTGCTGGCAACCAGTTCTCTTAGGCTTCCTTCATTAGAGAATGTCTCGATTTCCTCTTCATCATGAAGGATATTTTCAGTGGAAAGAGGATTGTGGGTTGATACTGCTTTTCTTACAGCACTTGAAAAATGTGCCACTTCCTTCTGGACTCCATGGTTACTATCATTCAAATTGTTTTTCAGATTAGGTAAGGTGTTGTTTCTCTCTTGCTGCTTTCAGAAGTTTGAGCTATGTCTTGGTGTGGATTTTTGTGGTTTTATCCAGTTTGGGGTTTGCTCAGCTTCTTGAATCTGTAAGTTTATATCTGTTGCAAAATTTGAGAAGTTTACAGCCATTATTTTTTCGAGTACTTTTTCAGCCATACCCTCATTCTTCTCTCCTCTCTGTACTTTGATGACACTAAGGCTAGGTCTCTTGTTATAGTCCTACTGGCCCTGGGGCTCTGTTCATTTTTTCCACTCTATTTTCTCTACATTTTCAGACTGAGTAATTTTTGTTCCATCTTCCAGTTCAATGGTTATTTCCATTGTCCCCTCCATTCTGTTGGTGAGCACATCCATTGAGTTTTTATTTCGGTTTTATATCTTTCTGTTCTAAAATTTACTTTAGATTTTGCTTTATATCTTATTTTTTTGCTAAGACTTTCTATTTCTTTGCTGGGACCTATTTTTTCCATTTGCCCATGTTTATTGAAACATTTTTATCATGGCTGTTTTAAAATCTTTGACAGTCATTGCAATGACAGATACAGGCCATTATACATTTTGTCAAAATTGTGCAGGGCAAAGTGTAAGCTATAATGTAAACTATAGTCCCTGGCTAATACAATGTTTCAATATGTGTTTGTCAATTGTAAAAATGTACCACACTAATGAAAGATGTTATTAATGCGGGAAAGTGTGGGAGGGGGTAGGGGTGAGGGTATATGGGAATCCCCTATTTTTTGATGTAACATTTATGTAATCTAAAGCTTTTTTAAAAATAAAAAATATTTATTTAAAAAAAATCTTTGTCAGATATTTCTAATATCTCTGTCATCTTGGTGTTGGTATCTTTTGATTGTCTTTTTCCATTCAGTATGAGATCTTCCTGTTTTTTTGGTATAAGCCATTTTCGATTACAACCTGGGCATTTTGCATATTATTTTATGAGTCTCTAGGTCTTATTTTCACCTTCCAACTTAAGCTGTCTTTCTTTGACACTACTCCGACTATGGAAGTGGGGTGGGGTGGTGCACTGCCTGGGACTGCCAAGTGGGAGTAGAAGTGCAGGTTCCCCACTAGGCCTCCACAAACCCCAAGGGGGTGGTTCCGCGTTACATCTGGTCATGGTGGGAGTTCCAGGTCCCCACTAGACCTCCACTGATACTGACTCAGAGGAGTAGGAGTGCCTCTAGCAACACGGGGTAGGGAGAAGACTTGTTACCTCTGGAGGAGGTGAAAGTCCTGGTGATCTACTAGGCCTCT
>JAQZBX010052293.1:0-19169 GCA_029593785.1 Cabassous unicinctus
GTGTCCATTCGCTGTGTGTTTCTTCCGTGTCTGCCTATCTCCCCCCTGCTGTGAGGTCCTGCTGCATCAGCCCACCGCGCCACGCAGGCCGGCCTGCTCTCACAAGGAGGCCCCGGGAAGCGAACCCGGGGCCTCCCATATGGTAAACAGGAGCTCCATCCATTGAGCCACACCCGCTTCCCTCCACATACTCTTCAAATGGACTTCTGGAATATAAAAAGAAAAACTGAGAATTGTTTAAATAGTTTCAGAGAGCAGTTTTATGTCTTACCGTAAAATCGACCTAAAATAAAGCCTTGAATTCCTTTCTATGAAGCCCACAAGAATTTACTACTAAGGCCTGGAAAGTAAATTCCATGAACATATTGGTATGCTCACAGTATATTTTGTATTTTTTGGTGGCCTTCCTTGGTAATAAATAGTCTGTTCTCCCTGCATGAAGATAATGCTACTGAAAATGCACTGTTACCAGCAGGTAGCAATGAGTCAGGTGTACATGGACCTGTTGGCTCATGGGGGCAACAGCAGAAATTTGCAAAACAAGGATTTGCTTCTTTCCTTATTTGGAATGAAGCTTTCTCTGTGTCAAAGCAACTGGATTAAAGAGAAATCAAGTCTGTTATGGTGAATACATTAGCAGTGTGCTGACATCAAGGCCAGGGGATCTCCAAAGTGGGTTCACACAGCCGAGGGGGGTATGCCAAAGGGTCCATGGGTAGTATTAGGACTTCTGTTTTGTTAATTAACCTAAAAATTAAGAATAGGTGTGACAAGGGTTTAATATCCAGAATATGTAAAGAACTACTACAACTCAACTCAACAACACAAAGACAAACAACCCAACTAAAACATGGATGAACCTTGAAAACATTGTGCTGAGTGAAATAAGCTGGACACCAAAGGAAAAACGTTGTCTGATTCCACTTGCATGAAATATCTCGAATAGGTAAATTCACAGAGAAAGAAAGTAGATGACAGATAAGCAGGGGTTGAGGAGTGTGGAGTGGTGGGAGTAGAAAAGTAATGCTTAATGGGTACAGAGTTTCTGTTAACTGTGATGAAAAAGTTTTGGTAATGATGGTCATGACGGTGGCATAATATTGTCAGTGGAATTGGTATCACTAAACTGTACACATATAAGTGGTTAAAGTGGGAAATTTTGTGTTCTATATATGTTACCACAAGAAAAACATTAAAAGTAATAAAATAATAAAATTAAGAAAGATAATTTAATATGCATATTGACACTGATACATTCGTCCTGCACTCATCGTGAGTCACAGAAGGTACCTGAGGTCTCCTGCAGCAAGAGGGGGGTTTGCATGACCAAGGGTTGATGGTGTCACCTGTACTAGTTTGCTTGGCTCAACACATTGCAGTGCACATATGCCTGGTTATGTGGATTTATGGATTGTATTGTCCAGCTTTAATTAAATTAACTTTCATAAAAAAGACAAAGGGCTTAAAAAGAGTTCTACCCAACCATAGAAAGGGAGAAAATATTTGCAAATTGCATATCTGGTAAAAGTCTAGTATCCAGAATGTATAAAGAGCTCTTACAACTCAACAGTAAAAAGACAAACAACCCAATTAAAACATGGGCAAATGATTGCAAAAGACACTTTTCCATAGAAGATATACAAAATGGTCAATAAGCACATGAAAAGCTGCTCAATATCATTAGTCATTAGGGAAGTGTAACTCAAAACCACATTGAGATGCCATTTTACACTCATTAGGATGGCTATAATAAAAAGGCAACAACAAGTGTAGAGGAGCATGTGAGGAAATTGGAACCCTCACACATTGCTGGTGGGAATGTAAAATGATGCAGCCACTTTGAAAATAGCGTGGCAGTTCCTCGAAAATTTAAACATAGACTTACCATATGATCCAGCAATTCTACTCTTGGTACCCAAATGAATACCAAGAAAAATGAAACATATGTCCACACAAAAACATGTACAAAAATGTTCACAGCAGCTTTATTCATAATAGCCAAAAAATGGAAACAACCAAAATGTCCATCAACTGATGAATGGATAAATAAAATGTGGTATAGCCATTCAATGGAATATCATTTGGCAAGAAAAGGGACGAAGAACTGAAACATGCTCTGGTAGTTTGAAGCTGTATGTGCTCCCAGAAAAACATGTTCCTAAAGCTAATCTATTTCTGGGTATGCAAACCCATTCTAAGTAGGCCCTTTTGATGAGACTACTTCAGGTAAGGTGTGGCCCACCTCATTTGGGATGGGTCTTAATCCTCTTACTGGAGTCCTTTTTAAGAGAGTGAAATTCAGACAGAGGGAGAGAGAAAGCCACAGGAAGTAAGAAGCTGAAATCAAGGAAACCCGGAAGAGAAGGGAGAGGCCAGCAGACGCCGCCATGTGCCTTGTCGTGAGGCAGGGGAGCCAAGGATTGCTGGCAGCCTGTCTTCAGGAAGAAAGCATCGCTTTGATGATGCCTTGATTTGGACGTTTTCATGGACTCTAACCATAAGCGAATAAATTCCCATTGTTGATGCCAACCATTCCTGGTAATCTGCTTTAAGCAGCCTAGGGAACTAAACACATGCTGAAACATGGATCTTGACAAAAAATAGGCTTAGTTAAAGAGCCCAGTCACTAAAGACTACATATTGTATGGTTCCACTTATATGAAACGTCCATTATAGGTAAATCCATAAACAGAAAGCAGATTGGTGGCTGAGGGAAAGGGGTAATGGGGAGTGACTCCTAATGGGTACAGGGGTGTCTTTTTGGGGTGATGACACTATTCTGGAATTAGATAGTGATGACGGTGGCACAATTCTGTGAATATACTAAAACCACTCAAGTGTATACTTTAAAAGAGTGAATTTTATGGTATGTGAATTACATCTCAACAAAAATAGTTCTGCCCAAAAATGTTTTGAAAATAATACTTATAATGGAAGCACAAACAAAACATGGGAAAATGTCAAGGCTGACACCTCTGCCCTTAGTACAAGCTTATTCTCAGCCATGTGACAAGGTAAAAAGGGCTGACAAAAAGTTAATAAAATGTGTTGAAGTTATCAAGAAAAATATTTGTATTGCTAACCTCTCATTATCACTGAACCACTACCTAAGCATATCTTACTCTTAGATATTATCAATTGTATGTTTAAAATCATGTAATCCTCAATCGAGTGTTTTAAAAATTTTCACTAAACTTACTTACAAATGTTTAGTAGCCTGTTTTGTGATTTCCTGCTTAATAGGGAAGTTTGAAAATGAAACACACCACTGGGAAAACACTTTTTCTCCCTATTACAGTAAAATTGGTTAAAATAGCAAACAGGAAACAATATAGCAACAAATTTAAAAGCATTCTTGTGGGAAGCGGATGTGTCTCAATGGATAGAGCTCCCATTTACCATATGGGAGGCCCCGGGTTTGCTTCCCTGGGCCTCCTTGTGAGGGCAGGCCAGCCCGCGCGGCGCAGTGGGCTGATGCAGCGGGACCTCACAGCAAGGGGGAGATAAGCAGACACGGAAGAAACACACAGCGAATGGACACAGTAAAACACAAGCAGCAAGGGGGGGATAAATAAATAAATAAATCTTTAAAAAAAAAAAAAAAAAACATTCTTGTATTAGCAAATCCTTTGCAAGACTCAAAGAAATTGGCTGGAGATGTGAAAAAACAAATAGAACTAATTATGCAGTGTGGAAGGTTTGCTGTATGGTTGGATGAAAATACACGTTTCTAACACGTTTCAGCTTGTGGTATTTGTAAGATTTTGTTTCAATAATGTAATCCATTAGGAGCTATTTTTGTTGAGCCACTAAATGAAAGATGTGCCAGAAGACAGCCTCAATCATAAATTGCTTCTTTAAAAAAGCAGTATTTTATGGAAAACCTGGTTAAGTGTAACCATTATTAGAATGGCTGCTTTGATTAGAATTATTTTAAAAATTGTAGGCTAAAGTTGTAAGACAGCATCACATGTGAAATTCATTTCCTAAATTGTTATTAGGAAAGCTATTGCAGAAAAGAAAATGAAAGAGAAATGCAAGTTTTAGAAGAGGCCATCAAAATAATGTTTTCCTCTTTGTAAATGAATGGAAAGGGAGGGTGTGAGACAATAGGGAATGCTGGAGACTGTGGAGAACTGAGGAGTGCAAGGTCTATTTAATGGGGGCAACCTCTGCTGGGCTCCAGTTGATTGATGCATATGGGAACAGAAGCAAACATTGACCAGGATCCAAGTTTTAAAGAGAAATCCCCTAATTTTTAAAATCCAGGTGACAGGAAAATAAAAAGCAATCTCCCTGCCCGCCTCTCTCTTTCCTCTGTGTTTTGCTGTGGGAGGGCCATCAGGCCAGTGGCAGCCTCTTGACTCCTTCAGAGAGGTTACCTAATGTGGCTAATTTTATGAAAATAAGACCTTTAGAATGTAATGAACACCACTGAATTGTATACCTGAAAGTGGGAAATTTTAAGCTGTAGAGATGTATGTTACCACAATATAAATTAAAAGGAATAAAAGAAGAAAATAGAATAGAACTTTAGTAAGTCTTTCACGTGAAATAGGGAGTGACCATGACAGTCTTTTTTTTTTTTTAAAGGAGCTTTAGATTATATAAATGTTACGTTGAAAATACAGAGGATTCCCATATACCGGCCCCTCCCCTTCCCACACTTTCCCCCATAAACATCTTTCACTAGTGTGGTACATTTGTTAACAATTGATGAACACATATTGAATTGAAGCAGTGCTACTAACCATGTCTATAGTTTACATACTTTGCACCACACAGTTTTATAGGTGTTGACAAAATGTATAATGGCCTGAAGTATCCATCCTTACAATATCGTGCAGAACAATTCCAATGTCCCAAAAATGCCCCATGTTGCACCTCTTCTTCCTCTCCCTCCCCTCAGAACCTCTGGTGACCACTGTCTTATCAATGTTACAAGTTCTTCCATTGCTAGGATAATAAATCTACTTTAATTCTTAGTCACATTCCCCCCTTATGTTTGTTCGTTCCTCTATCCTGAGGATTTTCGGGTGGTGATGCCCACTCTGTTTCCGATTGGGGCAGGGGCATGACAGTCTTTTGAGCTCTACAGAGATTAGCCAGCTGTCTTAGCAAAGCACTTAAAAGAGTCTCTTTTTTAAAAAAAAAAAAAAAGTGTTGTGTATTTTCTGACCTTTTCTGGGTTAAGAGTTGTTAGAATATGCTATTTAAGAAATATTTAAAATTGTTAAATTGACACACATGCAAAAAAACCTTTGTTTTTTGTGTAAAGATGATATTCTTAATAATGAGTGATTAAGTACTGAATCAAAAGAAACTCATGCTATGAAGAAAGCATAATGAAATGGATATTTGGAATTATTTGTATCATTGGGTGATTTTTCTTGCTGAAAATGATGTTTTCTTAAATTAAAAAAAAAAAGTCTATACACCTTAAAAACTTGAAAAGAAAAACATTTTAACTGTTTTTATTTTTTATTTTTATATTTATTTTTGTGAGGTACCGGGACTGGGAATTGAACCCTGGACCTCATATGTGGGAAGCCGGCACTCAACCACTAAGCCACATCAGCTCCCCATTTTAACTGTTTTTAAATCTCTGAAGGTTTCAGAGTGTGCTCGAATCCATTTGCTAAAATGTCAGTACTTGCCGGACTTCAAGGCCCCTGAGACGGGGCAGAGACACGCTGCTTTCTACCAGCTGGTGGTTCAGCCCCAGCCTGGATCTCGTCACAGTCTGAGGCCTGGCCCTGCCCAGGGCAGCTTGTGCAACGCCTCTTGCCTCTTCACCTGCCCTGCTTCCCGGGGCCATACTACTAGAATCACTGTGTCTAAGCTGCCTCGGTGGCAGACCTCTCCTTGACCTTGGGATGAAGGTCAAGATCCTAGGGACCATGTCTTATTTAGGCTGAGCTCCCCACTAGGATGCTGCCTGAGGAAAGGACCTGCCCTTGACTACGCCCCCTCCCCAGAGTCCTCAAGGGAGTCCCCAGAGAGCCAGGGTGCCCAAGGCTTCCTGCTTGACAAGCTGCCCCCAGGACTCCAGACACTCCCACATTAGGCTGTGTGAGTTCAGCCGGCCTCAGGGGCAGAATGCTAGTCTGCTTTTGTGTTTTCATTTGTCTTGTTTCTTGAATCAATGCTGTTATGAGACATTGTCTTTAATCATGTGTTCTTTGAAAAAAAAAAAAAAAAGTAAATACATATAGCCAAATAAAAATGCAAAATGCAACAGCTCCCAGTTCATTCAAAAAACAACTGATTGGAAGCGGGTGTGGCTCAATCGATAGAGCCCCCGTTTACCATGTGTGAGGCCCCGGGTTCGCTTCCCGGGGCCTCCTTGTGAGGGCAGGCCAGCCCGCGCGGCGCGGTGGGCTGATGCAGCAGGACCTCACAGCAAGGGGGAGATAAGCAGACACGGAGAAAACACACAGCAAATGGACACAGCAAACACAAGCAGCAAGGGGGGGATAAATAGATAAATAAATAAATCTTTAAAAAAAACAAAAAAACAACTGAGTGATTGGTCAACCTATTTTCAACAAAGGTGTCGATGATATTAAACAAGGAAAGAATAGTCTCTTGACAACTGGCACTAGGAAAACTGGACGTCCATATAGACAAAATGGACTTTGTTAGAAATTAAAAACTTTTGTACATCAAAGGACATCATCAAGAAAGTGAAAAGACAACATACAGAATGGGAGAAAATAATTAGAAATCACATATCTGATAATGTGTTTAATATCCAGAATATATAAAGAAATCTTTCAACAACAACAACAAAACCCAATTAAAACATGGGCAAAGGGAGTGAAGACACACTTCTCTGAAGAAGATATACAAATGGCCGATGAGCACATGAAAAGATGCTCAACATCATTAGTTATCAGGGAAATGGAAATTAAAACTACAATGAGATCCCACTTCACACCCACTAGGATGGCTAATACTAAAAATAAACCCAGAAAATTACAATTGTTGCCTAGGATGTGGAGAAGTAGAAACCCTAGCACATTGTTGGTGGGAATGTAAAATAGTACATGCCCACTGTAGAAAACAGTTTGGCAGTTCTTCAAAAAAGTTAAATATAGTATTACCATATAACCTGGAAATTCCACTTCAAAGATTTGGAAACAGGGGCTTGAACAGATATTTGTACACTGATGCTCATAGCAGCATTGATCACAGTAGCCAAAAGGCAGAAGCAACCCAAATGTCCATCAACAGATAAATGGATAAACAAAATGTGGTACAGCTATACAGTGGAATATTACTCAGCCATAAACAAGGAAGGAAGCACTATACATGCTGCAACAGGGATGAACCTTGGAAACATTATGCTGAGTGAAATAAGCCAGACACAAAGGGTAAATAATGTATGCTTCCACTTACATGAAATTCCTAAAATACACAAATTCATAAAGCCAGAAAGTAGATTACAGGTTTCCAGGGGCTGAAGGAAAGAGGGGCTGGGGGGCAGGGTGTGGAGAGGGGTGAAGGGGCAGTTATTGATTAACTGGTACAGGGTGGTTTTGGTAATGGGTGGTGGTGATGGTAGCACCACACTGTGAATGGAATTACCACCACTGAACTGCACACTTGAAAGTGGTAAAAATGGGCAAACCTGAGTTGTATGTATGTTACCACAATAAAAAGTTAAAAAAAACACAAAACTTTGACATCAGGGAGGATAGAAATTTACTCATCATATTTCAACAAAAGCCTCTGCAAAATTGGCCCTGCATAAAGAAGGGGGCTCCCAGAGCTCTCCTACAGAGCACTGGGGGAGGGCAGGCAAGTGGCCGCCCAGGGCAGGGCATTGCTAGCCGTAGGACACACACTGCCGTGCCCTGGGCTGGGAGGAAACTGTTTGCTAAGAAAGAGGGGAAATTCACATCTGTGTGAATGGGAGGGCAGGAAGGGAGGGCGGAATCCCTAGGGCGAAATGCACCTAAGACAAGGTACATGCTCAAAACAAACCAGGGAGGCCCCTTCCTTCTGTCTTGGAGCTGGTCTCTAAACTCATTATATGGATAAACCCTGAAGGAAAGCAGTCTCAAAGTCAATCTACAAAGACTGGGAAAAGTCTTTTCTTTTCCTTTTTTTTTTAGTTCCTGGCATTCAAGGAAAGGTCAGTCATAACACTAGCTGTATACAAGCTTAAGGAACAGACACCACAGAGTCTAAATTCCATCAATAACATTAAGATATCAAAATGTCCGGGTATTAACAATAGATCACATGCAAAGAAATTGCCAACCAAGAATTCTATATCTGGCAAAAAATGCCTCTTAAAAATGATGATTAAGACATTCCCAAATAAAGACAAGCTGAGGGACTTTGTCACCACTAGACCAGCCCTATAAGAAATGTGACAGGGAGTTCTGCAGGTTGAAAGGGAAGGACACAAGGCAACGGACGGAAGCAACGTGAAAAGAATAAAGATCTCCAGTGAAGACAATGACACGGGTGAATAGAAATACCAGTATTATCGTATTTTTGGTTTGTAACTCCACTTTTTACCTCCTACAGGATCAAAAAGGCAAATGCATAAAATGTAATGCTAAATCATGGTTTTGGACTCATAATGTATAAACAATTTGTGATAAGAACTACATCAAGGAGGGAGGATGGAGAGGTATAGGAACATAATGTGTGTATACTTTTGATGTTAAATTGGTATCAAAGCAAACAAGATTGTTATAGATTTAGGATGTTAAATTTAAGCCCCATGGTAACCACAAAGAAAATATTAGGGAATATGCAAACTTACATAGACAGAAAGCACAGTACAGTTTGCCAGGGGTAGGGGATTGGGGCAATGGGGAGTTAATGCAGAATGAGTGTAGGGTTTCTGTTTGGGGTGAAGGGAAAGTTCTAGTTCTGCAACATTGTGAATGTGATTATTCCCACTGAATGGTGTCCCTGGGAGGGGTTGGGATGCGAAGATTTATGTTGCATACATGGTTCCAAAAGAACGAAAGAAGGGGGGAGGGGGGAGAGAGAGAGAGAGCGAGAGAGAGAGAGAGAGATGAAGGAAAGAAAGAAACTAAAGAGATAATGAAAATTAAATGTAATATGTGATACTGGATGGGGTTTAAGAATGGAGGAGAAAAGGCTAAAAAGGACATTATCATTGTCACATAAGAAAAAATTAAATATAGGATGTAAGGTTTACATCAACGTTAAATTTCTTGAACTTGATAGCTGCATTTAAGGTGATTACATAAGTGAATATCCTTGTTCGTAGGAGATGTGTATGGAAGTATAATGTGGTCAAGCAGTGTGATGTGTGTATCCTGCTCTCAAATGTTCAGAAGATTAGATAGGTAGGTAGGTAGGTAGGTAGGCAGATGACAGGTAGATGATATAGAAAGATAGAATGATATTGCAAAGGGGGCAAAATGTTAAAATTGGTGGATCTGGGTATCGGGGGTGGGGCGGGGGAATGTTGGAGCTCTCTGTATGGCGTTTGTATTTTTTTTGCAACTAACCTGTAAGTTTGAAAGTATTTCAAAACAAAAATATGCTTATTTGATATTTGTATTTTTCTTTAAAATCTGTAGATTTACAATATATGTGATATATTAGTCTAATAGTATATGTAGGTCAAACCATATGAAATTGCCATTTTTGCAGGACACAATCAGTCAAACATCAGCAATTTCAAATGGTTCAACCTAACCTATAGTTTATAAATGAATATACTTATGTTAGGGTACAGGCTCAAAAATTATTTTTAATGCTGGAGATATATGATCAAAAGTGTGGAGCCCACAGGTTCAGGATGTAAGTTAGTCAATTCATGCAGCCACAAGAACAAATGAGGGCCCAAGACCCTGCTCCCACCGTCTCCTATGCAACTAAATGCCCACAGTCCACTTGACTGGGTCTCCAGCCATGCAGTTTCTGTACTTACACTAAGCTGGCCAAATTCTAAGCCACTGAAGGAAAAAGACCAGGCCACATATCCTACACTGTGGAAATGAGGCTCGAGGCATCGGAATGCAGACTAAGTAGATTGGTTTGGTTTCCTTGTGGGGAACTGGTCATGGGGCTACAGCTACTGTCCAGAGCAAATGCCATTCAACTGTATTTATTTCCAGAGAGAGGCAGACTTTTTCTTAGTAAAACTTGCTTACTAAGGAAACACAAGCAGCTGTGATGATTTACACTGCATCGCCAGCATCCCATGAAGCTGAGTATTAACACTTACAGACTTCTGCCAAATCCCAGCAAAATCAGAGGCCCCTTAAAGCCTTTCCAAAATAAGCCCGAGTATAATTATGTTCAAGTTTGAGAAATGTGCTTTCATTTCTTAAAAGGGATGGAGCAATAAAAAACAACTGATGTTGGTTACCTTTGAAGAGGGTAAGGAGAGAACAGGGGATAGTGATTTTTACTTTGCAGTGTATACCTTTCTATACTGTTTGGATTGTTAAAATATTTGCATATATTACTCCTATTTTTTAATATTAATGGATTTATTTGGGCATTGAGGTTTTTATTTTTATATATTTTTTCTGCACATGCTTTTTTTATATTTATACTTTTTCTGCATTCTAAAAAACGATAAATAAAATTTAAAGAGTTAAATATTATAAATCCTCACAAATATAAAAAAGCCTTTAAAACAGGAAATTATTAAATCTACAAATGCCTTAAACAAAAAGGTAATTAAACATTTTTCTTTCATAATATTTATTTCAAGTAAAAACCTGTGCAATATACTATATACAAGAAGGCAATCACATGTAACATAGTTAAGTAAAAAAACAAAAAACCCTGAGAAATACACTTATTTGGTCATGAAAGTATTAAAAAAATAATAATTTTACATCAGACACTTTAATTGAAAACAGTGTTATTCTATTCAAGTAACAAGCCCAAAGCAGTCAACAACGAGCAGAGTGGAAGTTCTCTTTCCATACACACAGCCCTTGCACAGTAATCACATAAATGTCTATCCAGAACTGTCCCCTAGAAATCAACATCTTTTATTTCTGTTACTCTCATGGAAATAATTCCACATTTTGGGAGTTTGAGGGAGTTTTTGCATAAATATACACATTTTTTTCCTGAAGCAGCCACATCAACCTTTGGACAAAATCTGAATTTTTACAAAAGCAGAGCTAGTTGAGTAATGAGTCTCGGGTCAAGCGAGAGACCGGGTTAGGTTACTGATCTACACGGGAATAGTTTGTGATTTGATCATCCCACTTACAATACGGAACGTTCTCTGAAAGTTGGCCCTACCTGATGACAACTGTGTTGACCCACACCTTCTCTTTGTCCTATACTCCTTTCTCAAAGGTATGCATGAGTGCACTGAAGAACAATCACTGGAGAAAGAAAAGTAAAAGCTGAGTTCCGGCCAGGCCCACGGCTGACCCCACGCCTTGATAAACCCCAAAGAGGATACAAAGCGCCCTGTCCCCAAGGGGACCTGTGGAGACAGGTCCCAGAGCAGGGCTGCGGAGGAGGGGGGCCCAGTGGGCTGGGCGGTTTATTGGGCCGAGGAGCACTGGCCTTCCCCAGGAGGTTCGTGGTGGTGGAGCCGACCCCCACCAAAGAGGCCTCTGCTTGCCCTGGATCGCGCACCTCCATTCACCAGCTGGTCTCTGCCCTTTCCGCGTGCGCCATTTTCGGGGGGACCTTCTGCCTCCTGGCCCTGGAGGTCGGGGGCCTGGGCTCCATCCTCTCGCTCTCCATCCTCGGAGTCAGACTCGTCGTTGTAGAAGTGAATCGTGGCTTGCACCGGGAAACTGGCCAGCACTTTTTCCCCAGAACTCTTCAGATATTCTTGACGCTTGGAAATGGGTAAATAAAGCCTAATAATTAAGGAACAAGTGCACCATTAATCGACCTGAAAACACTCCTAAACTCCTAGAGGATCCTTTACCCCCCAGAAGCAGCTAAGTCCCAAGCCTTCCTCTCTGGCTTTGTCTTCACGGCATACACCTAGACTGAGGGGCCTGGTCATAAACCCTACACTGGCTGGAAAATAAATCATGGTCTGAATAAGCAGATCAATGCAGACCACCCCGGAAACAAGGGTGTGCTTCCACAAAGGCAGAAGGAATTTAAAACTCTAAGCTTCAGGCTGAAGAGGCCCACTCAGAGCTTTTGGAAATGTCTCACTACCTGTCTCCTTTCCCCCTACCCACCCCCCACACGCCACAGGCAGGAAAATGCTCTCACTGATTAGGCTCTGGACTTGACTTTCCTATGAAACCACGGCCTAGAGAAGCAGCTATTTTTTCCAGTTGTTGCCATAGGGAGGCTGTAGGGATGGGCCCCAGACTTTGCCAGAAGAGAGAGTGGCAACCCTGGCTATTTGTCAAGTTATGCTTTCAAAAATAAATAAATAAAAGCTTCAATGTATCACATTTGGCTCCTAAATTCCAGGTTTTGTGGAACATATTTAAAATCTTGCCCCCACACTCCCTGTAATATCTTACCCTTGTACTCTTCATACACTCATTTATTTGCATTTTCTTCTGTAATATCTTACCCTTGCACTCTTCAGGCACTTATTTATTTGCATTTTCCCCTGTGGTATTCTGAGGAAGTGTGAGGGTTTATCAATTGATCACTACTTGTTTGCATAACTGATTTCAGTATCACCCTTCTCAGGTAGGAGAAAAAAACAGAGAGAAAACGCTCTGCTTTAAAACAAACAAACAAACATGAAAATACTTAACTCCCTAAGGTTTCCAAAAGACTAGTGGTTCTCAACCAGGAGTTGTGTCCCTGGGTCCATTTGGTGATGTTTGCTGGTCACAATTTTGGGGAAGCTGCTGGCATGTGGTGGATGGAGGCCAGGGATGCTGCTGAACATCCCGTAATGCCCAGGACAGCCCTCCCCACAGCAAAGAACTATCCAGCCCAAAGTGTCCGTAGCGCAGAGGCTGAGACTCTGCCTAGACAGAGGGTATATGTATGTCTGTGACAGAAATTCAAGCCTAGTTTACTCTTCACCCATGTTAAAAATGAGGTGTTCATACTGACGTATTTACAGGAGAAATTGTGTGATGTCTGAGATTTGCTTTACAATACTCTAACAACAACAAAAAAGTTGGGGGTGGGCAACGACACAAGATCAGAAGAATACGGATAGTTTTACTGAGGCTGGGGAATGGGGGTTCCTTACACCATTCTCTCTACTCTTTGTATGCTGGAAATTTTCCATAATAAAAAGATGAAATAAAATTATTTTATTCAGTTTGTGATCTGAATAAAAACAATTATTTGCACAGTTGCATGAATGCAGCTCAGACCTCACACCTCCCCACTCACCACATTTTCAACTAATCAAAAACTGGGGAGCCACCGAGCAACCCGGGCCAAGGCAAGCCCATGGATAGGAAGCACAGGTGACTATTCAGAGCGGGCAGCAGGTGGCGGCTCCCAACCCTGGCTGCAGGCCAGGGTCACCTGGGCAGCCTTTGAAAATACAGGTGCCTGGACCCTCTCCCCAGAACAAGTCAGTCAGAACCTCTGGGGATGCAGCCGAGGCATCTGTACTAGGAAAGCCTCCCCTTTTCCAAAAATCACTCTTTGACTAGTCTGAGGGGCTCTAGAAGTAAACATCTTTGGGTTTTAGTAAAGCTTTCCAGGACTCCAGGATAAACCTCCCCTTAGGAGGGGTAGGTTAATTTTTGTGTTGAAATGAAAGAGCAAGAGTGAGAGAGAAAGAGCTAAAGACCCTGCCCAAGAGCCACTTGCCTGAAACAGATGAAACGTAAGTGGAAAGGGCAAGGAGGGTCCTGAGCCCCACCAGGACCAAAACACAGTAATAAGAGAGACAAGGTTGCCAAGAAGCTAGAGGGAAGCGCTCTCACACATGTAGTTAGTCCCTGTGGGGAAACATCCAACCAATCACTTATTTCCTCAACACTTATCTACGGAAGGTCTACTATGCACCAGACAACAGGCTGGTTTATATTCTGGGAGATAAATAGAAATGTATGACAATATCTAAGTTAACAAGTGTATATACATACACAATTCATAAACAATTAAACTTAACAGAAGGTATGAATATATAATGAGGTAAACAAAAAGTATAAAACAGAGAGAGGCCGATTCCAACTTGCAGAGGAAACAATGAATGAATGAATGAGTGAATGAATGGTGTTATGGCTTGAACTATGTCCCCAAAATCCTAACGCAGGGTACCTGTGATGTGAACTTCTTTGGGAATGGGATCTTTGCAGATGTAATCCAGTTAAGATGAGGTCCTAATCAAGGTGGGCTTAGTCAACAGGGCTGGTGTCCTCATCAGGAGAGAAGAGACACACACAGAGACACAGAGAGGAGGACACCACAGTAGGATGGAGACACAGGATGGGAGAAGACAGCACGTGAAGATGGAGCCGGAGACTGGAGTGGCTGTGCCATGAGCCAAAGAACACCTGGAGCTGCCAGAAGCTGGAAGAGACAAGGCAGGAGCCCCCTAGAGCCTGCAGAGAGAGCCTGGCCCTGCCCACACCTTCATTCCAGACTTCCTGCCTCCAGAACCTGAGACAGTAAATTTCCGTTTACTGTCATTTTGTTTGCGGTCATTAGTTACGACAGCCAAAGGAAACTAATACGAATGGATCCCCGAAATCCAACAATATATCCTTGAAGTTCCTTGGCACAAGAAAATTAAGTAATATCTGAGAATACACTGGATTATTTTCCACTTGGTTGAAAACGTATACAGGGGAAGACACTAAAATGTTTATAGCAAAAGGAAATTTCTGTGAAGTCATACATTACCTTACAGGGTGCTGAAACCCAAAGGCCCCCTTTGATCCGAAACTCCGTTGGTCGCCCCCAGACTCAAGCTGTAAAGATAGACACATACAAACAGTCAAAGAGCATCTTGAAGGTAACGTCCTGAAGAGCTTTTAAAAATAAAATCTAAGTAGTCTGCCATTTTTAGTATCAGTACTAACCTCAGGGACTGTTTAAAAACCTTAATTGTATTTTAGAAGCCCCTCTTCCTGTTCTTGTTGTCTGTTCAATGTCCCAGGCACTGCGAGTGATTCAACAACACAAGGATGGTATGACACAGACCTTCAGTTCCAGGCATTTTACAATCTACTGGGGAAGAGACACCTGCGTATACAAATAACTATACTACAGAGCATACTGCTGTAAGATACTGCTAGGGGTTGACTCGTGTCCCCCCAAAAGGCATATTTAACTCCTAAGTCCCAGGCCCTTGAACGTGCCCTTATTTGGAAATAGGGTCATTTCAGATGCAGTTAGTCCTGCTGAAGTAGGGGGGCCCTTAGTCCACCAGGACTGGGGGACTTATAAGGAAGCCGCACAGACGTCGCAGGGGGCAGGCCGTGTGAAGGCGGAGGCAGGGAAGGCCAAGGACCCCAGATGGCCGGCAGTGCATTTCTGTTGTTTTAAGCACCCCAGTTTGCAGCACAGGAGACTTTAAACCGGGAGGAGGCCCAGGAAAGCATTCACGGAGGACCTGCCAGAGCCACCAGCAGTACCTGGGTGTGCAGTTCTCAGAACATTCCTGGCAGAGGGGCGCATCAGGTTCAGAGGGCTTTGCAATTCAGAGCACAGGCCAGGCCAGCTGAGGAGCCCAGTGCGTGAACGAGGGGGCTGGGGGGGTGGGGGAGTGGAGCAGGGCCAGTGAGGGTAAAAGGCTCCCATGGAAAGCCTGCTGTGGAGTTTGGGTCTGATTCTGGAGACAGCACTGGAGCCCATGCTGGCTTTTTGAACTGAGGAGTTCTGCAATCAGATCTGCATTTTAAAGACAACGTTGGGGAAGCGGATGTGGCTCAAGCGATTGGGCTCCCGCCTACCACATAGGAGGTCCATGGTTTGGTTCCCAGTGCCTCCTAAAGAAGACAGCGAGCTGGTATGATGGGCAGGTATGGCAAGCTGACACAACAAGATGATGCAACAAGAGACACAAGAAGAAAAACAGTGAGAGACACAACAAAGCAGGGAGCAGAGGTTCCTGGTGCCTCCTAAGAGGACAAGGAGGATGGCGAGCTGGTGCTATGGGCAGGCGCAGCGAGCTGACGTGGCAAGATGATGAAACAAAGAGGCACAGGAGGAAAAACATAACAAGAGACACAACAACGCAGGGAACAGAGGTGGCTTAAGTGATTAGGTACCTCCGTCCCACACTGGAGGTCCCGGGTTTGGTTCCCGGTGCCTCTTAAAGAAACAAAGAATGTGAACAGACACAGCAAGTACAAGCAATGAGGGGGTGGCGAGAAATAAATACAATAAATCCTAAAAAAACAAAAAACAGACTTTACCACAGATTTCCTGATTATTTCCCAAAAGATCTTATTCAAGGTCTCTTTGTGGTGACGGAAATTAATAAATACTCACATTTTGATAATTAAAGGGCCACAGAAATGTCTAGTGGTCACCACTGTGTCTAAGGCATGCCATTAAGGTAAGGAGAGAAGAGGTTCCAGCAGGACACTGTCAGCAGGGGTCTCGCCTTCTCCCCTCGGTGCCTCTGGCTCCCCTAGAGCTGAGGTGCCAGGAGGAAGGGAGGACAGGCTCAGGGGACCCGTAGTCCCTGAAGCGCCCTCCAGGAAATCGCCTCCCTGGCAGCACCGGAAGTGGCCAGGAGGGAAATGCAAGGAGGGAAGCACAGGCCAGGCAGGGCGGGGACGCTGACCTCGCTGCTCAGGGCACTGGCCCTCGAGGCCTCCCCTCAGATTCGGAGCTTATTCTAATTTTGATCTGCTGGTGGGCAGTTCCGAGGCAGTCTCTCCCGACCGCCTCCCCTGGCCGGGTGTTTCTCCAGAAAAACGCTGGTCTCCGGAGCCGAGGAACTCTGCTGCTCTGTCGGGAGAGGGCGCTGTTGAGCCAGAAACGCTCCCACCCCACCCGCGCAGGGCTGAGGGTGCAGCCAAAGACCCTCCCACCTCCCCCCCAGCCCCAAATCCAAGCGTGGACGCGCCACGCTGACGATCAACCAGAAGGTCCCAACATTTTAACGTTTTTCTGCAAGTAATCTTCATTTTCCTCACAACTGGCCTTCTCATCAAAATAGTGGGGGGAAAAACCTGTCAGATTAGAAAGCGTGCCACCGTATTTTTATTCTTACAAACAACTGATAGGCTTCCACAGAGTTTATGGAAAAGAAAATCGCTTAATTGTAAAGTTCTATCTCCCCGCCCCAAGCTCCTCTGAAGTCTTGTGTTTAAGAACCTACGTTCGAATGCAAAAGAAGGAATCGTTTTACATTATTTGGATGTTGCAAATATAATTTAGGCTTAAAAATAATATCCCTTGTTAATTTGATAAAGATTTTGCTTTATTCTTGAAAGTAAATAATAGTAACTAAATTTAAACTAACAGTATTCAGATTAATTCGATAAAGTACCTAAATATCAAACTACGGTGAAGGGAAACCAGAGTTTTCTTACCATATGACAAATAACTGCACCCTAAACCGTATGTCACGTGTTAGGTAAATTAAATACACGGTCCTTCCCGGAGCGTTTTGAAATTCATCGACGGGCATTTTAAAGTACAAGGGAAAGGTAAAGTGTACGAAAGCAGGCCATTATCCTGGCTGCCAGTGCAGGGTAACAAAGGGAGAGCAGTGGTGATCTGTCCCCACCACAGAGCTCCTGGCCTGAGTGTTATTTGCTCAGACGCGCTTGCACACGGGCCCCGCGGCCCAGCGCTGATGGGGCACTTAGCCCTTCCCGCAGCTGCGGGGGCCCCGCCGCGCCTCGTCCCGCCCTCTCCACCTGCTGGAAGGAAGCCCCGCAAGGCCACCGGGCCGCTTAGGCCAGAGGGGCTCGGCTTTTCAAGGAAGGGTGGTCCGTGGCTCAGGATTGGCGGCCGCCGCGCTCACCACCTGCTCCCAGACGCGGGCCCTTGCGGGTTGGATGACCAGGAGGGGGGCGCGGGAGGCCTTTCTTTTAAAGCGGGCCCCTCTTCCCCGCGCTAGGACCCGCCACGCGCACGCTGGAGCTTACCGAGCTTCCGCTTGCGGTGGGTTCAGCGTCCCCCGCAGTCAGGAGCCAAGGTCTCCACGGCGCGGGGCTGCAACGGCAGGAACCCCGGGAGTGACACCCGCGCACGTTCTGCTGTCTTTTAAGATTCGAGCACAAGAGGTTATCGTTTTCATTTCTTACGTCTGCGGGAACGTTCCTTTCACGTTCTCGGCCTGTGGATAATCTAGTGCCACTTGTGGTTTTCTCGATGCCTCCATCCGCCTTTGAGCCTAAGTCCCCAATCCGACACCCTTATCAGGGGGCACCCAGAGGGATTGCTCCTCTGGCCCGGGGTGGGGGGGGTTCTTCGATTCAGGAGGCTCCACTGTAGCTGGCAGCGGGGACCGCGCTTTGTCCCCCCTGAATTCCAACCAGGCCACCTCGGCTACTGACAGAGCGTCATATACAGAGTCCCACCGTGCAAACCAGGCGGGCTGTTTTCTCCCCCTGGCTGCCTCGCCCACCCTGCCGGCTCTTCCACAAGGTCGGACTGAAACTGTTCCCCCCACACACATTCGGGTTCCTTAAACTTTACTACCTTAAAAAGGGCTGGTGCCCGAGGACGGCGACCGCCGAGCCCCACGCACAGGGCACAGACCTTTCTGGTGACAGTGAACTTGAGGGGATCCCCTCGCAAGCTTCGCTTAGCGGCCCTGAGCCTTAAATATTTCCCGAGCCGTCTAGAAACTGAAGCGTCGGCCCATTTCCTTGCCAGGTACGCCCTTAGTCTCGCGCTTGACGCGAGAGGACTTGGTGCCTCTCCCGGCCTCTAGCAAAGGAACTCGGGCACCGCAGAGTCCCGGCTCGGGGGCGCTCCGCGGCTCCCGCAGCATCCGGCTTGCTGCGCTCCCTGCACCCACGCGCCTCTCGACTCGTCCACCCCGGCAGCGGGGCCACCCTCACCTCTCGGGCCCGTGCGGCGGAGGCGGCCTCCGGGGACCGTCCCCCGGGCGGTGACAGACGCGCCCCCGCACCGCCTCGGGTCTCATGGTGCCGGCGGAGCCCGCGCCCCTCCAGCGGCCACGCCTTTCTCCGCTCCGCCAAGGGCGCTCACCTACCCGCGCGCTCCGCGCCAGGTTTAAAAACGCGGCAGGGGCGGGGAGGGGACGCGGGAAACCCGGGAGGGGCGGGGAAGGGACAGGAGAAGGGACGGGAGAGCTCGGGGACAGG
>JAQZBX010052294.1:0-19167 GCA_029593785.1 Cabassous unicinctus
TATATATAAAGTAGAACCACAGGTCTATAATCAAAAACTGGGAATGACCTTTAAGATGATTATATCCAAAAATCGCAGTGGGGAAATGCTTGAGTACACCATGCCCTATACAAGTGATAACATTTTTCACAACTAATACATACTGTTTTCAGAGAGTATCTTTTTTTTTAATATTTTAAAAGATGCTTAGATTACATAAATGCTACACAAAAATTACAGGGATTCCCATGTTCCCCACCTCCCACACCTCCCATAACCTCCCACATAAACATCCTTCATTAGTGTGGCACATCACCTGCAATGGATACACATATTCTGGGGCTTTGCCACTAAGCATAGACCATAGTTCACATTGTAGACCACACTCTCCCACACAGTTCTGCATGTAATATGCTGATGTAAAATGGCCTATATCTGTCGTTGTAATGTCACTCAGGATAATTCCCAAATCCCGAAAAGCCCCAGTATTACAACTGCTTTTCCCTCTCCCTCCCCCGAAAGCATCCAGTGGCCACTGGCTCCACATCAATGTTGTAATTTCTTCCATTGCTTGAATCACAATATGTCTACAACAGAATACCAGTAAGTCCACTCTAGTCCATAGCTCTTCCCCCAATCCTGAGGAGTCTGGGATGGTGATGTCCACTCCACCTTCAATTAACAGGGGGTTTACATCCCAAGGGGAAGATGGGTGGGATTATTCTGCCTGCAGCTGCAGACTCTCTCCATTCCCTGGGATGGCCGTTGTCCATCATCATCTCCTTGTCGGGTGACTTGGGTGAGTCCATTGAGCTGTACAGTAGGAGGTGCAGCTCCACCAAGATTCCAGGCACAGCTGGCACATGGGCAGGCCAAAGGCTCCAGTCTCTGGAAGTACACCTACAAACTCCAGCACCACATATAGGTTTGAATAGAAGGGACTGATGGACCATGTGCAGGGAGGACTTATTTGAGTCCAACTCTGTCGCTCTCAGGAGCACAGATTCCAAAGTATAGCCCACTGATAAGGCATCAATCTCTGGAGCTATCTTCCCTTATATAGGACCTGAGTGTCTCCAGAGCCCTCAGGACCCCCTCTGCTTGGGGTGATATCCACTTTGGTGTTCTATGAGATCCTACTGAGGTGTGCGTAAGCGTTACCTCTGGGATGACCTCCCGACTCTCTTTGAAGTCTCTTAGCCATATGAACTCATTTGTCTTTACCTTTTCCCCCTTTTATACAAGGTCTTTTTCCAGTCGTATTGCCAGTTGGCACTTGGTATCAATCCCTCATTGCCAGGGAGGCTCATCCCCGGGAGTCATGTGCTGAGTTTGGCTTAGAAAGAGGCCACATTTGAGCAACAAGGAGGCTCTCAGGTGGCAACCCTTAGGCACCCCATAACAGTAGGCTAAGTTTCAATTACAAGAACAAAGACTCGTAAGGCTAGTCATCAATAACAAGAATCCATCAGTGGACCATCCTCCTTTGCTAGACACTGCCCCTGTACTCGGGGGACTGTTGCTGCTCCCTTGGAGTATGTGGCAGAGCTCTCCAGGCTGGGAATTCAGTATTCTCTCATTTATTGAGTGATTCTCCACCCACTGTGACAATGCCCCATCCCTTGATCATTTGAACAATTTTATATATCTTTTATGTATATTCAGGTGAACTTCCCAAGAAACCCCCATCCCAGACACCCCCCACCAATGATCCTCTCCTGCCCCTGTTGTAACCCTTCTGTGATCCAAATCTTCCTTAAAGATGAAGCCCATATAATAGCCA
The DNA here is from genome assembly GCA_029593785.1 of Cabassous unicinctus. Taxonomy (NCBI): domain Eukaryota; kingdom Metazoa; phylum Chordata; class Mammalia; order Cingulata; family Chlamyphoridae; genus Cabassous; species Cabassous unicinctus. Next base: position 1,763 of record JAQZBX010052294.1, read on the forward strand.
AATACAATTAATAGGAAAATGAAATAATAATGATAAGTTTAAATGTAAGAGATAAAATACATGAAAACTTTAAAAAAAAAACACTATAAATAAAATTAAATTAAAGGATTGGGATATTCAAAAAATGGGGGAAAAAAAACAAAAAAAAAAATTTTAATTTTTTAAACATTTTTCCTTTTATCACTGCATTATCGGGTGTCCAGTCTATAACATGGCACCTTCCCCCTCTCACTCCCCAGTGTCTCCCAATTTTTCATTTAATTTTCAAAGAAGTTTTAGGTCACAGCAAAGTCACACACAGAATACTAGAGACTCTCATATACCCAACCTCCTCCCCCTTCCCTCACCTCATATTAAAACCTTTTTGTATGTGGATAGTAGCATTGTTATAACTGTTATACAGATAGTGAAACATAGCTACTAAACATTGTCAACAGTATAGTTTACAATTTAGACGGTACAGTTTACTAATTTTTGATGATATTTACCATGTCCTGTGTTCATCACTGTAAAGTAATGAAAAGCATTAAGAGAGTATCTTAATAGTGAAAACACTTATGATCTGATGTTAAGCTATGAGAACAAAAATGTACTCAAATTGTTAGTCATAATAAAAACCATTTTGGTAAACAAGGTATAAGATAGTTTGCAAAGATTCCATTCAAAAATAAATTTTTACATCATGATTAAGTAAAGAAGGCAAGAAAGGAATATTTATTAAGCAACTACCAAGCTTCAGACACCATCATTTCTGCTTTTCTTATGCTGTCTTAATTTGGAAATCCCACATACCTGAATTTACCAGAAAGGTATTGATAGTGAAACTGTCTCAATATAACAGATTTTTTTTAAAGTAAAATGAATGTTTTAAAACATTTTGGTTTTATTTGCTTCAGTCATATTAATTTTCTAGACAGTCTCATTCATGTCACAAGCATGTGTTCGCAGTCTATTCACAAGTTTCTTACCATTTAGAATGTCATTCCCTCTTCTCTGGTTTGTGGGGTTTTTCCCAAAAATAAAAGTGGCTTTATAGTTTGTTTTTATGATGAAAGTATTACAAGCTTAATGAAAAAACAAAAACCACAGAAACCTGAGAAGATTATGAAGAATCAGATTTAAATCAGTTTTAGTTCCACCTTCCAGAAATAACCATTGTTTTGAAGGATATATTTCCAAAATTTTTCTCATATGAATATATGGTTTAACAGAAATAAGATTACAATAGATTTGTCTTCTGTTACTCATCTGCCCCACTCAATAATGCAGAGTAAAGACCTTTCCCTCTTTATGAATAGGACCATCATTATTTTTAAGCATCATGTTGCATTCTGTCATACTAAAGTGCCATAATTTATTTAACTCATTGCCTAATTGAAGGCTGTATTATTTCCAGTTTAGTATTTGTAAAAATTTCTCCTGTAAAACATTCTTTTTTCAATTTTTTAAATTATAAAAGTTGTAGGTTTACAGAAAAATCATGTAAAAACCCAACATTCCCATATACCCACCTATTGTTAACACTTTGCATTCGTGTGGTACCTTTGTTACAAATGATGTAAGAAATTTAAAATTGCATTTTAACTATATTCCATAGTTTACAGTAGGTGTATTTTTCCCACGTACCACCCTATTAACACATTCCATTAGTGTGGTACTTTTGTTGCAATTCATGAGAGAACATTTTTATACTTCTGTTAAGTATAGCCCATCACTTACAATAGGGTTCACTATGTTATACAGTCGGATGTTTTATCTTTAATTTTTATTTTAGGAACATATATACAACCCAAAAGTTCCCCTTCCAGCCACATTCACATATATAATTCAGTGCTGTTAATTACCCTCACGATATTGTGCCACCATCTCCACCATCCATTTCCAAAACCCTACAATCAACCCAAATAGAAACTGCAAAACAAGCATCAACTCCTCATTCCCTACCCCACCCCTGCCCCTGGTAACTTACATTCTAAATATTAACACTAGTGTTAGCTTATTAAAATTAGTTCATAACTGTGAAATCATACAATATTTGTCCTTTTGTGTGTGACTTATTTCATCAACATAATGTTCATGTTGTTGCATGAATCAGGACTTCACTCCTTTTTCAGCTGAATTATATTCCATTCTGTGTAAATACCACATTTCGTTTATCCATTCATCAGTTAATGGACACTTGGGTTGCTTCTATCTTTTGGCAATTGTCAATAATGCTGCTATGAAAACTGTGGAAATGTCTGTTCAGTCCTTGTTTTCTTTTGGGTATATACCAAGTAAAGAGTTTGCCGGGTAATAAGGTAATTCTATACTTAGCTTTCTGAGGAACTACCAAACTCTCTTCCTCAGTGGCTGCACCACGTTACATTCTCACCAGCAATGAATGAGTGGTCCTATTTCTCCATATCCTCTCTAACACTTGTAATTTTCTGGATTTTTCTATAGTAGCCATTCTAGTGGGTATGAAATGATATCTCATTGTGGTTTTGATTTGCATTTCCCTAATAGCTAGTGATGTTGAGCATCTTTTCATGTGCTTTTAGCCATTTTTAAATCCTTTTGGAGAAATGTCTATTCAAGTCTTTTGCCCATTGTTTAAGTGGGTAGTTTGTCTTTTTATTGTTGAGTTGTATAATCTCTTTATATATTCTAAATATTAAACCCTTATCAGATATGTGCTTTCCAAATATTTTCTCCCATTGAGTAGGTTGTCTATTCATTTTTGTGATAAAGTCCTTTGATGCACAAAATTTTTAATTTTAATGAGGTCCCATTTATTTCTTTTTTCTCTTGTTGCTTGTGGTTTGATTGTAAAGTCTATGAAACCATAGTCTAACACAAGATTCTGAACAAGTTTCCCTACATTTTCTTCCAGGAGTTTTATAGTTCTGGTCCTTATATTTAGGTCTCTGACTGATTTTGAGATAATTTTTGTATGTGGTGTGAGATAGGAGTCCTCATTCATTCTTTTGCATATAGATATCCTGTCTCCTATCACCATTTGTTGAAGAGCCTATGCTTTCCCAATTGAGAGGACTTGACAGCCTTGTCAAAAATCAATTTGCTATAGATGTGAGGGTCTGTTTCTGAACTCTCAATTCTATTCATCTATATATATGTCCTTGTGCCAGTACCATTCTGTTTTGACCACTGTAGCTTTGTTAAGCTTTTAAGTCAGGAAGTGTGAGTTCTCTGCTGCCATATCCCTCTGTTTTCCCTCTTTGTGTTGTTTTGTCCCACTTTACCACTTTGTATATTATCATGTCCTTTATCAGGAAATATGCCTTTTTCCTGTTCAATTGTATTGACTCTTATATGAGTTAAAGAGTAGAGTTGTGTATTGAGGGTACAGTACTATTGGGTTTTGGAGTTACCCTTACTGATGATCTTCATTTCTTCATATTTCTCTAAGCCACTCTCTCATGTCTTTTCCTTTCAACTTGCAGAATTCCCTTTAGTAATTCTTGTAGAGTGGGTCTTTTGTTGATGAACTCTCTCAGTTTCTGTTTATCTGTTAATATTTTAAATTCTCCCTCATTTTTGAATGACAGTTTTGCTGGATAAAGAACTTGGGGCTTGCAGTTTTTCTCTTTAGTACCTTAAATATTTCACACCACTGTCTTTTCACCTCCATTGTTTCTGATAAACAATCACCACTTAGTCTTATTGAGGATCATTTGTATGTGATGAATCACTTTTTTCTTACTGCTTTCAGAATTCTCTATTTTTGACATTTGACATTCTGATTTCAATATGTCTTGGAGTAGATCTATTAGGGCTTATTCTGTTTGGGGTATGTCTTCGTTTGCCAAAGGGCTGCCAATGCAAAGTACCAGAAATTGTTTGGATTTTATAAGGGGGATTTTATTTAGGGTAAAAACTTACAGTTGCTAGACCATGAAATGTCAAAATCAAGACATCAGCAGAGATGATTTCTCAGGTTCCTGCCACATGGCAAAGCAAAATGGTCACTGATCTCTCTCTGGGTCTCTGCTTTATCCTCCAGAATCTACTGTTTCCCGGAGCTCAGCTGTGCACAACCAGGCGTAGGGCTTTTCTCTTACTAGGCTTCCTCTCTCAGTCTCAGCTGCTCTGCTTTCTTCCTGAGTTTGGCTGTGATCTATCAGGTATATGGCTAGTCTCTTCTTGAGCTGCTCTTTGGGCCCAGTCTCTTGGGGGCCTCTTTCAATGAGTGTGTTCTGCTGGTTCCAGACTCTGGGACCTCTCTCAGCCCTTGGGCCTTTTCTATTTTCCTGCCGTCCTTTCTCTCATGGCAGGATCAATATGGCAGCTTCCTTTTCCTCTGTGTCTCTGTTTATATCAGACCTAGCAAGAGGGCAGATACTTAACCTGAGTCAATCAAAAGCAATCTAATCAAGTGATCTAAAGTGAATCTAATGCATCAAAAGGTACCGCACCCAGAGGAATAGATTAGTTTAAGAACATATTCCAAATTCTGTGTCTCTTCTGAAGTTTTAATTTGTTCCCTTGCCTGAGCCATATCCCATTTCTTGGTATGGCTTGTAATTTTTTGCTGATGTCTGGGCATCTGATTATCTTGATGAGTTAACTCTGAAGGTCAGTTTCTCTTCTTTCCTAGGGTTTTATTGTTGATTGCCTTGTGTTAAGTCTCTTCTTTGACACTTGGTCCAATTTATTCTTATCTTTAGAGTAACCCATATTTAACTGTTATTTTCTCAGCTTTTCTTCATCTGATTCTTGTCCTGGATAGGTAGTAGAATTTTTAAGATTGTGCTTTATATGCAATTCATTCACCTCTAGGAGAAAGCTTCCTTTCCTCTGTTCCTTCTCTGGGAATTTTGTACTGTTCCATTTGTTTTGTGTAGAATTTTCTCCTATGATTTGTATAAATTCTCTCGCTCACTCAGTGCCTCTTTTTCCTTTCACTTTTCAGTTCTGTGACCCATCCTGTCTGTCTTACAGCAGTTCAGTATTTTTCTTTCTTTTCTTCCTTCCTCTTTCTTTCCTTCTTTCTTTCTTTCCTCCTTTCCTTCCTTCCTTCCTTTTTCTCTTTCTTTTTCTTTTTCTTTCTTTTTCTTTTTCTCTTTCTCTCTTTCCCTTCCTTCCTTCCTTCCTTCCTTCCTTCTTTCTTTTCTTCCTTCCTTCCTTCCTTTCTTTCTTTCTTTCTTTCTTTCTTTCTTTCTTTCTTTCTCTTTCTTTCTTTCTTTCTTTCTTTCTTTCTTTCTTTCTTTCTTTCTTTCTTTCTTTCTTTCTTTCTTTCTTTCTTTCTTTCTTTCTTTCCTTTCTTTCTTTTTTTCTCTTCCTTCCTTTCTTCCTTCCTTGCTTGCTTGCTTGCTTGCTTTTCTTTCTCCAAGTACCTTCTCCATTAGGGTAGCCTGCCCCTGGGATCCAGATGGATTCAATCCAGAAAGTTGTGTCAATCCAGAAAAGTTCTTTTTGCAGTTAAGTGGTCCCGCCAAGAGAAATTTGATTGTGCGAGTGTACCTGTTTCCAATAGTTCTGCCATGATCTCTCTCTTGTTGTCTCCCTCCAGGGGCCCTTTTGTATGCAGTATGACTCAGAAGCTTGAGTTCCATCCTGGGTCTCTATGGACTTGGCTCCCTGTGCCTGGGTATGCGTGGGGTTTTAGTCACTGCTATGATTGGCTCTATAGTCTGCATTTATGCCTGGAGGGACCTGGGTCATGCTGCCTCTGCACAACTCCCAAGCTGTACATGACCAGGTGAGGGGGTCAAGTACAGACTGACTGGTCCATGATGGAAATTTCCTAAGTATTCTCAGAGATTGTTTTTCATTTGCTTTGATTCAGAATATGTGGAGACCTTCTCCAGTCTCTATCCTCCTCCAGAGATATAAGCAAATTTGGATTTGTTCTTTTATTAGCTGATTCTGAGGAGAGATTTCTCAAGGGGATTTCTTATGTCGCCATTTTTATTATGGCACCTCATTTTTTAAAATAGCTATCCTAGTGTGTGTGAATTTGTATCTCATACTTTTGATTTGCATTTCCCTGACTAATGATGATTTTGAGCATCATTTCATGTGCTTATTGTCTAGTCATAGTTCTTCTTTAAAGAAATGTCTATTCAAGTCCATTGCTCATTTTTTAATAGGTTTGTTTTTGTTGTTGTTGTTGTTGCTGAGTTGTAGCAGTGCTGTATATATTCCAGATATTATACACTTACCAGGTATGTGACTTGCAACTATTTTCTCTCATTCTGTATTCTTTCATTAACAAAGTTTTGAATTTTAATGAAGTCCATTTTATCTATTTTTTTCTTTAATTTCTGATGCTTTTAGTGTCATATCTAAGAAATAATTGCCAAATTCAATAATTACCATGAAGGTTTTTCCCTAGGTTTTATTCTAAGAATTTTATGGTTTTAGCTCTTATGTTTAGGTCCTTGGTCCATCTTGAGTTAATTTTTATATATGTAATTAGGTAGCGTTCCAACTTCATTCTTTTGCATGTGCATATACAGCTTTTCCAGCACCATTTGTTGAAAAGACTATTCTTTCCCTATGTAATGCACTTGGCTCCTGTAGCAGTTTGATATTATTGATGAATTCCAAAAAGAAATACTGGATTATGTTTGTAAACTAGTCTTTTCCTCTGGGGATATTAGAGTGTATTGGATTAGGAGGTTTTACTTTTACTTGATTAAATTATGATTAGGGCTTTGATTGGGCCACATCAGTAGGACGTTGAGTCCCCGCCCTCTTGGTGGGTGGGGACTCACAGAGAAAATGACATGGCAGAAGAGCTAATTGGAGTTTTAATGTTGGCATTTTGAGCTGGAGCCCAGGAAGTAAGCAAACAGAGGAGCAGAGCAGCTGAGCCCGGAGAGAATCAAGCCCCAGGGAGAGAGACAGAGCCGGTTGCCTGATAGTCTGCAGCTGAACTTGTGGAGAGCGGCAAAGCCTCGAGAGCTTCATAGTCTACAGTTGACCTTATGGAGAAAACAGAGGAACTGAGCCCGGAAAGAAATGAACCCCGGGAAGAGAGGAACCCAGGAAGCCTGAACCCTGGCAGACATTGGCAGCCATCTTGCTCCAACATGTGGCAAAAGATTTTGGTGAGGGAAGTAACTTACACTTTATAGCCTGGTAACCGTAAGCTTCTACCCCAAATAAATACCCTTTATAAAAACCAACCGATTTCTGGAATTTTGCATCGGCACACCTTTTGCTGACTAATACAGTACCTTTATCAAAAATCAGTTGTCCACACATATGTGGGTTCATTTCTGAATTCTTGGTTCTATTCCAACAGTTTTATGTCTGTCTGTTTGTCAGTACCACAATGTTTAATTACTGTGACTTTTTACTAAGTTTTGAAATTGGAAACTGTGAGAACTCCAACTTTGTTCTTCTTTTTCGAGATTGATTTGGGTCTTCAGGGCCCCTTTCAATTCAATGTGAATTTGAGGGATCAGCTTTTCCATTTCTGCAAAAAAGTCTTCTGGAATTGTGATGGGGATTTTGTTGAATCTGTAGATTGTTATGGGTAGTATTGACCTCTTAATTGACTTAATATTTACTCTTCCAACCCATGAACACAAGATGTCTTATAATTTATTTAGGTCTTTAATTTCTTTCAGCAATGTTTTATAGTTTTGAGTATATAAGTCTTTCACTTCCTTGATTAAATTTATGCCTTGATATTTGATTCTGTTAGATACTGTTATTACTGGGGTTGTTTTCTTAATTTTCATTTCTGATTGTTCATTGATGGTGTATAGAAACACAACTGATTTTTGCATGTTAATTTTGTTCCCTGCAACTTTGCTTAATTTGTTTATTAGCTCTAGTAGTTTTCTTGTGTATTCTTTGGGACTTTATATATAAAGGAGCATGTTAGCTGCAAATGGAGATAGTTTTACTTCTTCCTTCCTTATTTGGATATATTTTATTTCTTTTTCTTGTCTAAGTGCTCTAGCCAGAACTTCTAGCACAATGTTTAATAGCAGGGACGAAATCAGGCATCACTGTCTTGTTCCTGACCTAAGGGGGAAAGCTTTCAGTCTTTCACTATTGAGTATAATATTAGCTGTTGGTTTTTCATAAATGCCATTTATCATGTTGAGGAAGTTTCCTTCTGTACCTATTTTTCTGAAGTTTTTATCATGTAAGGGTATTGGAGTTTGTCAGTTGCCTTTTCTATGTGAATTGAGAGGCTCATGCATTTTTATCCTTCATTCTATTAATATGGTATATTAAACTGATTGATTTTTTTTTATGTTGACCCACCTTTGCATTCCTGTGATGAATCCCACTTGGCCATGGTATATAATCCATTTAGCATGTTGTTGGATTCTATTTGCTAGAATTTTGTTGAGGAATCTTGCATCTAAATTCATAAGAGAAATTGATCTGTAATTACCTTTCCTTGTGATGATTTTATCTAGCTTTGCTATCAGATTAATGCTGGACTTATAGAAAGTGGAAGATTTCCCTCTTCTTCAAGTTTTTGGATGACTTTGGAAAGGATTAGTGTCAATTCCTCTTTGAATGTTTGGTTGAATGCACTCATGAAGCCATCTGGTCCTGGTCTTTTCTTAGTGAGGAGACTTCAATCTCTTATATGACTCATATGTCTATTGAGATCTTCTGTTTCCTCTTAAGGCATTTTAGGTAAATTATATGTTTCTAGGAATGTGTCTGTTTCTTCTAGATCATCATATTTGTTGTCTTACAATTGTTCACAATGTCCTCTTTAATCCTTTTTATAATGACTCCACTTTCATTTCTGATTTTAGTTATTTGCATCTTCACTCTTTTTTCCTTTGTCAGTGTAGCTAAAGTTTTGTCAATTTTACTGATCTTTTCAAGAACTAACTTTTGATTTTGTTGATTCTCTCAATTGTTTTCTATTCTCTATTTCACATTTCTCCACTCTAGTCTTTATTATTTCCTTCCTTCTGCTAACTTTAGATTTAGTTTGCTCTTTTTTTTTCTAGTTCCTAAAGATGGGAAGTTAGGTTATTGATTCTTTTTTCCTTCTTTTTAAATGTAGACATTTACAATTATAAATTTTCCACTGAGCACTGCCTTTGCTGCATCCCATAAATTTTGGTGTGTTGTTTTTATTTTCATTTATTTCTAAGAACTTTCTGATTTCTTCTTTGATCCATTGATTGTTTAAGAATGTATTGTTTAATTTCCATGGATTTGTGAATTTTCCAGTTCTCCCTCTATTGTTGATTCCCAGCTTTATTCCACTGTGGTCAGAGAAATTACTTCTATTATTTCCACCTTTTTTAATTTATTGAGACTTGTTTTGTGCCCTAACATATGGTCTATCCTAAAGTATGATCCACATGCCCTTGAGAAGGATGCAGTTGTTGGATGGAGAGTTTCTATTTATGTCTGGTTGGACTAGTTTGTTTATAGTATTGTTCAATTCCTGTTTCCTTCTTCATTTTCTCTCTAGATGGTCTATCCACTATTGAAATTGGCTTACTGAAGTCTGTAATACTATTGTAGAACTGTCTAGGTCTCCCTCCAAGTCCATCAATGTTTGTTTCATGTATTTTGGGGCTTTGTTATTAGATGCATATATTTTTATAATTGTTATGGCTTCTTGATGGATTGACCCTTTTATTAATATATAATGTCCTTCTTTGTCCCTTGTAACAATTTTTAACTTAAAGTCTATTTTGTATGATGTTAGTATAGTCACCCCAGCTCTCTTTTGGTTATTATTTGCATGGAACATTTTTTTCTATCTTTTCACTTTCAGCCTATTTTTGTCTTTTTGTCTAAGGTGTGTCTTTTGCAAATTGCATATAGTTGGATTATGTTCTGATATCCATTCTTGCAAACTCTGCATTTTGACTGGAAAGTTTAATCTATTTACATTCAAAGTAATTACTAATAAGGCATGACTTAATTCAGCCATTTAGGCATTTGTTTTTGTAAATCTTATACTTTTTTTGTTCTTCATTTCCTGCATTGCTGCATTCTTTTGTGTATAGTTGATTCTTTTGTGTGTAGTGAAATATTTTGATTCCCTTATCATTTCCTTTTCTGTATATTTTTAAGATAGTTTTTTTGTGGTTACTATAGGGTTTACATTTAACATCCTAAATTTACAACAATCTCACTTGCATTGATACCAACATAACTTCAATAGTATACATAATCTCTTCTCCTATACTTCTCTATTCCCCCCTTATGTTATTGTTATCACTAATTACATCTTTATACTCTGTGTGCCAACATAGAATAATGATTTTTTTTTATTCATTTGTATTTTAGATCAGGTAAAAACTAAAAAGTAGAGTTACAAACAAAGAATACAGTAGTACTGGCATTTATATTTACCCATGTAATTACCCTCATCATGGATCTTTATTTCTTCATATGGTTTCAAGTTATTGTTTAGTGTCTTTTCCTTTCATCCTGAAGGATTCTAGTAGTAATGAACTTGCTCAGCTTTTTTCCAGGAATGTCTTAATTTCTCCCTCATTTTTGAAGGACAGTTTTGTCATATATAGAATACTTGGCTGACAATTTTGCTTTTTCTTTCAGCACTATAATTATCTGATCCCACTGCTTTTTGGCCTCCATAGTTTCTGATCAGAAATTGGCACTTAATCTTTTTGAGGATCCCTTACATGTGATGAGTCACTTCTCTTTTGTTACTTTTAGGATTCTTTATCTTTGGCCTCCTATACTTTGGTTATAATGTATCTAGGTGTGGGTCTATTTGAATTTAACCTATTTGGAGTTTGTAGAGTGCCTTGGACATGTATTTCATGTTTTTCATCAAATTTTGGAAGGTTTCAGTCATTATTTCTTCAAAGAATCTTTTTGCCGCTTTCTCTCCTCCTTCTGGGACTCCCATTATGCATATGTTGGTAGGATTCATTATGTCCCTAGATGCTTAAACACTGTTCACCTTTTTTCATTCTTTTTTCTTTTTGCTCCTTACACTAAATTTCAATTATTCTATCTTCAATTTTGCTGATTCTTTCTTTTTTCTGTTCAAATCTGCTGTTAAGCCCCACTAATTAATTTTGAATTTCTTGTATTGTACTTTTCATCTTGACATTCTCACAGAGTGTCTGTGGGTTCTTTTTTTAAATTTCTGAAGCCTCCTTTTGTTCATATGTTTCCCTTATTTCCTTTAGCTCCTTGTACATGTTTTTCTTTAGTTCACTAAACTTATACTAGATAGTTGACATAATACCTTTGATTAGTAATTCCAATGTTTGGCCTTCCTCAGGGGTCATTTTTGTCACTTTATTTTGATCCTTCAAATGAACTATCTCTTCCAGGTTCTTTTTATGTCTTGTGGTTTTTTTGTTGAAATCAAAAGAACGTCATGTTCTTCCCCTTTCCCATAGTCTGCTGTTCTGTTCTGTTTTGTTTTGTTTTGATTATTGAAGGATGTAGTGTAGGTTGGCACTGTATTGAGGCTCTCCTTCAATGCTTAGCCCACCCAATTTATACTGCACCTACAGATTAGCCCAAGGTGAACACTTGGGTTTTTCTCAGGTCTTTCTGAGCATGCCTCTTGACCTGGGCATTGTGATAGCTTTTAAAAATTCCCCAGTATGCACAAATGCTCTTAGGTGTCCTAGTTTCCTCTCTTTAAAAAAGGAATTCTCTTCCCAGCTTCTCCTCCTGCCCCAAGTGAGTTCCAGATGAGATGAAACAGACAAGTTCCTTGAGTTATTCTTTCAGGGAGCAGATTGGAGTAAAAATAGAAACACTAAATTTGCACATTAGGTATGCAAATAATCAGATACCAGGAACCCACACTTGGAATGCAGACCACTGCATGGTCCCACAGACTGCTGTGCTGAGCTGGGGGAAGAGGTAGGGCGAGGGCAAGTGGCAGTACCACACAGCCCTCCAATTGATTTTAAGTTTTCTTTTACCTGCGTCAGCGTTCACTTGGTTGCTCTTTACTCTTGGCTGTTTTCCAGAGTTCTGAGAAAGTTGGTTCTGACAGTTTCTGCTTGTTTTTCGATGTTTTTTTTGGGGGGTGGTGGTAGGTGGCATTCAATCAGAGTACTCCACCATATTGCTAATATCATATCCATGTCTTGCATTTTACAGCCCACAGTTCTTGATCAGAATAGGAAGGGAACTCAATATCTAGTCATGTCATTTATGGAAATGTACTTTTAAAAGCACTCTCAATATAATGACAATAATCATATATACTATGTAAATTAGTATAGGTTGTATAAAAGAATTCATAATTGCTTATTTATTTAAATATTGTTTCAGAGAAAGAAATGGCTTATGGATTGAAAAGCCCAATCTATTCTCCATCTGGTCTTTTATATTAACGTGATCACTGTTTTGTCATCAAGTTGCCATTATTCATTTATGACTGAAGGCATATTAAACATACTTAGTTGTCTCAAAATTGTTTTAATGGAACACATGTATCAGCCATTGAAAGTAGTTTTCGTTTTAATTTTGGCAACTCAGAAGGCTATTACAACAAACAGCTACTAATCAAATGTTCATGAATTTACTTCATCTCTATTTTAAAAGTATTTATCTAGGCACACTTTTTGATTGAGCGGAGAAACCTCCAGTGAGCTGAACTTATATCCACTGAAAAAAGGGAATCCAATTAACACTTTTCAAAATATGAAAGTCTTAAATGAAAATAGAAGCACTAGCAATTACAACAGAGCCATCTCAAAATAAAAGTTCCCAAACTAGTGCTCAAATTCAAAATTGAAAATAAAGTCTCAGTGTAACAGTTAGTAGTAAGAAATTTATTGAACCAAATAAATATCCAAATCAAAATCAACAAAGGAGCCACATCGAATTTGCATCAAAGCTTGATTAACAAATCCACTGTGAGTATTTCTAAGATAATGATCACTAAATCAGACCATAGACACACCCTCAACATGCTGATTCATCAGAGTTTAAAATTCAATCCATTTAGCAAAACTACTATTGAAAATAGCACAATAATCTCAGACTTTTCTCCAAAATAGTAATCATGTTGAAAGATTTCTGGTTGCAAAATTACATGATCCGGTGAAGCTCAGTTTAGAATGCAAAATGTTCAAAGTCAAGTCCAAATGTCTGTAGAACTTGTATGGCATGAGTGTCTCGAAAACAAAGCTTCGTAAGTCATTTCAGATGGGACATGGTCTAGGGCAAATAGAAGTCTTACAAGCTGTCTATGGTTACTTCACACCCAGATGATTTTAAACCTTGTTTGGAAAGATATATACTATTCTATTTTTAAGTTCTAGGAAGATTTGTATAATGCTTCTGTGTAAGAAAGAGTTACTGAACTGTTGTATTTGCAAAAATGAATAACCAATATCAAAATTTTTTCCTTCAAGTAATGTTTTTCTCTCCTGCTTTTCTCTTGTAGTGGGTACTTCAGAAAGCAAGAAATACAAATGGCAAAAGCATATGTTCTAGGGCTTTCATGTTCATTTGAAGTTTGTTTAAAACTAAATATCTTTCTGGTTTACTTGGCAGTATTGATTCTCAAAGTTTATCATGACTTGAGCTCTTACATTGGGCCTCAAAAAGTAGTTTCTCTTCATCCACTTGTGCATTAAAGCAGCACTGGATATATCTAAGCTTCTCCAACTGAAGAGAAGCTTTGGAGCAGACAAGTGAATTAAATCAGCAATCTTTCCAAATGGATGTTCTTACTCCTTATGAGAAGAAAATTGGTATTTACCAAGATTAGCGATTAACCACTAAACTGCCACATAAACTTCCACTTCAGAAGTTAAGTAAATACAATGTAATTCCTAACCTATTGTGGGGCATTTCTTCCTCCTGGAGATGAAAATTTATACTGCATATGTTTTTACTATATATTTATACTATATATATATATTCCTTTGTGTTGCGATAGTGATTCATTTTGCCAAAAATCAACTATGTGATTCCAAATGTTTTCAGATACATATACCAACAATTAAAACATTTTAACCTATTTCTTGCAAAAAAAATCTATACACAATAGATTTTTACACTAGGATATGAAGGTGGTTGTGTGAAGTTTCCTTTGACCTCTACATTCCAGAAGGAATGAGACCAAAAGAGGAATCTTTTGATGCAAAGGACTGGGACCATCACCATTTATTTGCAGAGTTAAATCTTCTGTTTTCCTTTGAAAGAATTCCATTTGCTTGCCAACATGAACACAACACTCCTTTTCCTGCAGCTAAACAACTTGACAGCCTCTGCCTACATCACAAGTCCTCTTCTTTCTGAAGCCGTGTTTAAGGCAAAGAGGGTAGAATTAAGGTGGGGGAGATGGAAATGGAAACTTCAAAAAAGGCACAAAAATGGGCCATTTTTTTCCTTCACAATGAAAAACATTAAAAATACTCTTGCAGGTCAGTGAAGAAATTAATTAGTTATCCAATCACGCCTATCTTGATCAATTGAAAGCTAACTTGCTTAAGAAGAAATTTTTTGTGAGTAGATTCATTCTACCCCTACCCCTCCCTCTATTTCAGAGTCTGTTGTCTCTAGTACCTACAATCAGTTCTTATCATTAAGATTCTATTAAGAATTATTGAAAAGTTAATGCACCTTCATAAGCAGTGATTAGCTTAAAAGGATTAATGTAGCTCTTGAAACACCTACTTTATTTTTTAAGGAGTAACTTGGGCATTGGTAAGAAAAGAGCCCAATCTTTTTTGGTACATTATTAAGAGAAAAAAAAAAAAGACTCTAGGAAAACATAGTTAGCCAGAAGTCTAAGTCAATACAGGTCTTAAACTACTGCAGCAAATGGTTATGGCATCTTACAATTACTGTCATCTTTCCTGTAATGAATGATTTTCAATCACTTAACATCCTGATAAAAGCATTCCATTTCTCCATTAAGTGTTCATTCAAGACGTTTTGCTTTGGGGCTAACCATACTCTTCAACTCTACCACAAGACCCATTGTCTGCATTCAAGCGAGTATACAGCAATCTTCCTCTATCTGTTCCTTTAGAGACCTCCCCACGGGTCCCTGGAGACCTACAATAGGAGCAGTGTTAGTGAACAATTATCACAGAATCAGCAGCAGGTCAAAATAGCACACAGCACCACCACTCTGCCTCCCATAGCCTCTTAGGTCCTGTGGAGACCCATGAAACTATTGTACATATTTCTTCAAACTTCTAATTCTTTATCAACGCATTTTTAGGAATTCTAGAATTTGGGTTGTCAGCTTGTTTTTGTTATTTTGTTTTGTTTTGTTTTCTGTTTTTAAGTTGTACTTGTCTATCCAGGTTTTTAAAAACCTTAAGAAAGAAACAAGCAAAATGTTCAATGACTGATAGAAATTGGTAGCGCATAACAATCAGATTATATTTTATTTTCATTAAACACAATTACTGATCTATTACTGGTACATGTTAGGCATGTCATATTAGGTAGGCATGTGATCCTGAAAGATCCTGCTTTCACTCTGCTTTTTTATACTACAGCATAAAGAACACTGAGACAAATGTCTATTAATATTTTATAAATGTGTAGTAACAATTTAGTCAAATGCTTCTGGATATTTAATGTTTTGAAACAATGGGGGAGATGGGAGGAAGGACAGAGCATGCCCTTTCATCCTTAATTATTAGTCCTTTACTTGGATGAGGTATGACCTGATCCAACTCTTCAAGCCATAGTTCTTAAATATGGTTCACAGTAAATGTGCCTAGGTTTCTAAGACTTCCAAAAATCTGTAAAGATAAGTAATATAAATCTATTTTAGCCTGTTCACTCATTTCACCTATGAATTGTTTCTGTGAATCTAAAGCATCAAAGCATGCCAGTGCACTGTTTTTCAGTCATTTTCATCCAAACACATTCATTCAGTTACTTAACTATCTAATGGGGGTGGAGAGGAGGACAGTTGATGGTGAGACAATCATCTAATTATCCAGTTACCACTGATAAAGTGTATGGCTATCAAAAATTAGAAGAGTAAGCATGCTCTTAAATAAAAATAGTTATAGTCCAACCTACTTCTAAAAACCTGAGTATCTGATGATTGCTTACAATAATTAACATCTTACATCCCTGAGATAAGACTTGCTCCTTTGTAAGTAGGCAAGTAAAATAAACCATTGAGCATGCTAATTAAAATGCTGTGCTTGACTTTATATCCCAAATGAGTCCCATATATACTCACAGGCTAAGATTGAAGGGCAAGGAGGTAGGTAGGGGTGGAAGACAGTATGCAGACTGCACGTCTGGCCAGGTCTGGTGGACACAGCTGCTGGGCAGCAGAGTGAGTGTGCACTCACTCCTTCTCCCACACCTGTGAGAGCCCAAAGGTGTCCAGAAATCTCAGCACCAGGACATTCCCAGTGGATGGTCGTCATCAGCATTAAGAGCTGCAACAGCCTTAAAAATGTGAAAGCAGATATGTCTAACTATATGCTTTGAGCCATACCATCTCTTTTTGGTCCCTTCCCACATACAAAAAGAAAATAAAACAAACTGAAAATTTGACTCATTCTAAACAAGATGGAGATATATTCCTAATAATGAATAGTTGTAATTTCTGGTAAAATGTACTCAACTGAGCTATTGGCTTTCAATGTTTTATTATTTTTGATGATTTTTAAAGTGGCCTAAACTTTTTTTAGTTTATACAACTTAAGAAATGAAAAAGACCTTTTATTTGAAGCAGGATAGTACCACAGAGTGACCAATCACAGTGCCAGCACACAGAAAACATGGATGCTAATCTTTCTCTCATTGTTTGACTTTGGATAGGTGATTTAGGTTCTCTATGAGCCTCAGTTGGTTTAACTCTAAAATAAAAATATTGATTTGAAAAATCTCTAAGGCCTAAAAACTTTTCCAAGCAGTAACATTGATTTAAAAAAAAAAAAATTCTTAATGCTGACTATACCATTTTGATGATGATGATAAGATTTCTAACACTGTGCATATCAAGATATCTTATAAATAGCTAGAAAATTGTATCAACGTAGAGAAATGATCTGAAAAAAATTTTTAATCTTTTTTTTTTTTCTGTCAATAAGAACAAGTTGGGGTATATGATTTTTCTGAAAATTTGCCACCATTTTTGACTTCACTTTCCTGGGTCAATAGTCAGTTCTCACTGGAAGTGCCAGAAAAATAGTCCAATAATGCCAGTCTTCTCAGATCATTCCAGATTCCTAAAGAAAGAAGCAACTAAGAGGTGACGAGCATCAGAAGTCACATGATTTAATATATCCTCTGTCAGGTATGCTCATTCATATAATATTGAACGAGAAGGAAATGACTAGGTTTCTATGGGACAAACTTATGTCTCCTTTCACTATATTCTGAACCTTACTATATCTAAACTTTGATACTCTGACCTGCTGAGATGTTAATATTCTTTCAAGAACTGAGGTATTATGGCATAAAAATAATTTGTTTTATGAAATCATCTTGTTCTTGTGGAGATTTCCTGCTAT
>JAQZBX010052295.1:0-19162 GCA_029593785.1 Cabassous unicinctus
GCCACACCCGCTTCCCAGAAAATTCTTTTTTAAATAAAGGAAATATAAAGTTCAGTCTAATCCAAATTATCATGGCTTTTCTTTACTCAACAACACTACAGAATATCCCGGGACTTGGATTTTAACTTAATTTTCTGTATTCACGATCTTAACATTTGTGGTCAGGAATCTCAGATCACTTGAAGCATACGGCATAGTAAAGTTACTGAAGAGAGCATGAAGTTATTTTCTTACCAGTAAGGTTTACTGGACCTCATATACCAAGGGTATGGTTAGTAAAAAGAGGCTTAAAATGAAATGGTAGATGTGTCTCAGTTGATGCAGAAAAATTTACAGGCCCCGGGCAACCTTCCTTTAAACAACACTCCCTTTCAATTCATTCAAAGCATTTTAATTTCCATTATGTTCAGGGGGGAAAAAAAAAAACACAAAAAACAGCCTGTGCATTTGTGCTCAAACAGTAATTTTTGTCTCAGGGCATGTAATACAAGGCCCAGCTCCAAGTAAGTCTGAAATTCTAGAAGCACCAATGCCGATCTTGCCTGGTGAAAGCTTTTTTTTTAAGCTCCCTCTTCCCCAAGGCTTTTCTCAGCCCCAAGAAGGCTGACAGGATTCAAAATGGGTCAGATAAGGAGAAAATGCATGTGTGACAAGAATAGAGTTGCCAGTGTAAATATAGAACATCCAGTTAAATTTGAATTTCAGATAAGCAATGAATAATGCTTTAGCATAAGTATGTTCCAGATTTTATGTCCCATACAATTTTGGGGACATACTTATATTAAAATATTATTCGTTGCTTATCTGAAATGCAGATTTCACTGGGTGTCCTGTATTTTTATTTACTAAATCTGCAACCCTAGACAAGAAGTAATTGGAAAAATTATTAAAGATACTTAAAAGAGTTGCCCTATATAGTATTCTTTTTAAGAAAGTAGTTGACTTTTGATTTGTGGTCAGAGAATTTTAAAAGCATATTTGGTTGGGAATAGGTGAAGGTAAAACAACATGAGATGACCATGTTACTTTAAAGTCAGAGTTGGCTTCACATCAGATTAGCTTCTTTTAATATTGCATTAAAATAAATTCAATGACTTGTTCTCTTGAAAATTAAAATCTCCAGAATGATAATTATCCCCAATTTACATTCTAATGGAGAACAGTTTCTTTTTTATCATAACTTAGATAATATATTTAGCCACTGAGTGTGGAACAGCACTTTGAACACTAAAATGAAAAGAAAAAGACATTTGGCACAGGATTATGCTCATAACAGGCATAGATACTGGTAATTTCTGTGGCTCCTGGGTTGAAACATTTCTTTACATTCTCTTTCCAGGAACTTCATGCATCTGGTTAATATCATGGTCACATAAAAAGGAAGGAATAGGGAAAAGGAAGAAAGAAGGTAGAAATATTCCTCATTTTGAAAATTGAAAGATGAGAACAAAATCGAGCAACCAGGAATGACAGTGGCTTGTGGCCCTACCTCCGTTGACGCCGTTAATGTCCCCACAGTTGCCAGGAGGTCTGTGTGACTCTGCAGACAGCAACTCCAGCCGGACCACTGCTTGCTCTAGCCTTTGCATCAATCCCTGCATTTCGGCCATTCTAGAAAAACACAGGCACAAATGGAGGCGATGTGAACATCGGGGAGGCTTAGCAAACTGACGCCATGTAACGTAACAACAGAAAGAAGGAAAATTTTAAAAAGTATTCAGAATCGCTTTAATCGCCTAAAGA
Organism: Cabassous unicinctus; assembly: GCA_029593785.1. NCBI lineage: Eukaryota > Metazoa > Chordata > Mammalia > Cingulata > Chlamyphoridae > Cabassous > Cabassous unicinctus. The sequence goes on from JAQZBX010052295.1 coordinate 1,744, forward strand.
GTATTTCTATGCATCACAAAAATATGTGAAATTCAGAACATAAAACTTGGAACAGATACAAGAGCAGATGACATTGAGCTTATACCCTAGTGACTTCAACGATTTTTTTCAAGTTCAATATGTACGCACGATTATTCACTCTCTTTACGCTGTTATCGAATGTCTACTTTGATGCTTGCCTGTTAGGTGACACAATCTATGCCCAGCACTTACTTAAAGGACAGAGAATGGCTATCTCACAATTAATGTTGCCGACTCGTATCCCGATAAATGTGGGGAGGATATTTTTATACTATTTCCACTGTTTTTTTTCCATTTAAGTATAATTCCCCAGGGGACATTATACCCACCGATAATCCTTGTTTACTCAATTACATTAAATCGAACAGCCCAGCACGGAACTATGATTTTATGAAACTGTGCACCACTTTGCAGGCAGATAGAGACAATCACCTCCTAGAGCTAACCGTTTCCTACTTATTCTTTATTTCAGTGTTCCTGTTGCTGAATCATTGCAAAGTACAATGATTTCGAAAGCTGGGGACTTTAATCTAAACTCTTGAAGGGGTCATTTTCCTTTGGTTCTGCTGCTGGTTATTTTTAGATAAAATTTCGTTTTAGGTGGGGGGAGTTTTGAAGACATGGATCTTCAGTTACCCAGCACTCTTGGCTGAGATAAACTGGGTTTGAAGCTGATGGAGGCAGAGAAGATAAAAGGGGCTGGGTATCTTAAACAGCTACACTGAATGTGGGACCTGAGTACATACATGTCATTAAGACAATCTCCGAGGAATGGAACCAAATCGAATTTGGTCACAGAGACCCAGTTAACAGGTACCATTAACACTGACCACACCAAACTATGGCTGCTGTTGGCAAAATCTGGGTGCTGCTCCAAAGAGACCGACATACGCCTCATTTTAAGCAATGCCTGTTAATGTTCGTGTGAACTTTTCAAGCATGCTTCTGAGCAAGAGAGGGATGGCATGCTTCTGCATGAGAGACACTGTTACCCTGGAGAAGAGGTAAGTTTACTGCTCTAAGATGTGTAATTATTTTATTTCTGCTGCAAACCAGGTACTGCATTTCTATTTTGTATTCCATTAGTTTTTGGCTTAAATATAATGACAAGTTGCCACTGCCATTTTTTTAAAAAGCAAGGTTATACGTATCAACCAAGTGCAGAGCTCTGCAATTCTGTGACCAAATGTCGGGCGGTAATGAGATATGGATGGTGGAGCCCATTGTCTATTTTGGTAAGTCATCTCTGAAAACGTCGGCAGTCACTCTTTCAAAATATGGGGCAGTGTTTTCTGCACAGCTGAATCAGAATCTAATCCCAAGAAGATTTAAAATTAGAAATTTCTCATCTATTCTCTTCCTTTTAATGTCAGAGCCTTTTGCTTCCATCTCAATTGAAAAAAAAAGGGCGGGGGAGGAAACATTTGATTGGATTCTTTACATAATCGTTTTACAAAGGAACTGGGTATCTTGTAGGTGGGTGAAGGCCATTTGAGAAATGATGAAAGTCCCTGCAATCTTTTAATAGTTGCCCATCTGTTCACAGTTTTCTATGTTCCCTGCTACTCAACTTGCCAAATGTTACCACCGTAGACCTATCTCATGATAGAAAAAATGTGTTTGCTTTTTCAGCCAGCTCCCTACTCCCTTCCTCCATCAGAAAAGTACCCACCACCTCCAGAAGCTCACAGTGCAAGCTGCTTCAGGAAGGCCTGTTACATTTCACACGTAGGGCTGCTGTCCCTGACTGTGGCCTAATTGCTCTCCCTGACACTATCTTCCAGTGCCCCTTATGTCGAAAGACAGCAGGAGTCAGCCCGTAAACCGCAGAGTGGGGCAGGCTGGTATGGAATGCACTCTCAGGGCGACTCAAATGTCACTGCAAAAAGCAGTGCAAAGCCACAGGAACAAGACAGAAGTCTTGCCAGAGCTTCAAAATAGAGCTCATGTAAGGAAGCTGGAAAGGTCCCTCTGGGTTTCAAAGTTTAGATCAGTTCCTAGGAGAAACTCAAGAACAAATGAAAGAAAGAATATACTCAAGATACCAAAAATATATGTTAGCATTCCCAGGGAGACCGAAGCCTTCAAGATGGCCGCGCCCTCTCTTCCCAAAACACACACACACACACACACACACTCCCCACAGTTGCCCCCAGCTGCTACCCCAGCTCTCAAGAATGAAGAAAGAACATAGCTGCAGATACTCCAAATTCTTCCCAGGCAGTCCACTAGCCTTGGCTTTTCAAAGTGGACTTAGCCACGTTTGGATGAGGAGGTGGAAGTCAGAAATGAAGAGCTGGGCTGAGGAAACAGAGTGGTGAGAGCAAATGGAGACAGGAAGGTCAGGGTAAGGGGTGAGTCGGGGCCAGGTGGACTGACAGCCAGATGAGTTCAGATCAGGAAAGTAGGGTGATGTCACACGGTGGCACACTCTAAGCCTCAGAAGAGGAGCAAACAGAAGCCAGGTACACAGTCAGGGACTCGAGAGTCTGGCTGAGACGCAGGAGGTTTTCTAGTCATCTATTTAAGCAGAAACCCACCCCAAGCAGAGGTCCCCTAGGACCCGCGGCTGAGAGACGATAAACAAACATTTGACCAGAGTGTGAGGGTGTGCGGGGAGAAATAGGGGGAGGAAAACAGCATTTCATGACTTTCTCTTTTTAATGATCTGTGTTAGAAAACTATACGTGAGGTTAATCTTACTTCCTTGTTCTGCATTAATTTTTTTTTTTTCTTTTTTTTTTTGAAGTACCAGGGGCTGGGGACTGGACCCCGGGACCTCATGTGTGGGAAGCCAGCGCCACATCGGCTTCCCTGAGTTGGTTTTCTCACTTCTTTTGCTTGTTGTTTGTTTTTGTTTTTTCAGGAGGCACCAGAGACCGAACCCGGGACCTCCCATGTGGGAGACGGGCGCTCAACCACTCGAGCCACATCCGCTTCCCTGCATTAATTTTGAGTATTCTTTTTTGAGTTTCATTACGATGGAAAGTATAACCTGACATTGTTTGTCTTTTATTCTCCTTATCTGAATTTTTCCCTTGCTCTTCCTTTCTTAAAGTGTAACTTTTCTTCTTGTCAAAGTGAAAAAGGCACAGAACTTAAAAAGCCAATTGTTATCACAAAAACACAATAGTTCCCTGAGTATACCCTTCCACTCTTTGTCTTAAAAAGTCTACCATTTTCAATTATTTTAGCTGTTTTTCCTTTTGGTAATAATCTTCTTATCTCTAAATAACATACTTATAGCTCTATGATTCCTGGAGCTAATGATTCTCATTTTTTTCAGTTGCTCAGTTTTCTATACACTTAAAAATTATTCCTCTCTAAACTCATCCCCAGTCGTAGAAGTCTCCTTTCAGTAGAACCAAACACGCCTGGAAATCCATTACTTTTTTATTCTCAGAGGCATCTCTTCTGGAGAATACTCCAATCCCCCATGGGTGCTCTGTGGTTTTGCTGCACATCCGTACGCTGGGCTCTACCTTCACCTTCCTTTTAGGGATTTTGTTTCCCTCCCTCTTATGTTGGACCCTCTTTCTTGTTATACTTTCTTAATCAGGCAGAGCATTGTATTTTTTCCAAATAAAGAAGTCAGCATTCTAAATATTTAAACAATTCTAACTTTCTCACACTCATTGCAAACAATTACAAATACTTCATATACTTCCGGAAGAATGCAGCCAACTGGTATTCTCTCCGATACTGTCCTGGAGTGAAGAAAATACTTTCCTAGGGGGAAAGATGACTGCCGTGGTTTAAAAAAATAACGATGGAGAAGAAGGAAAAAAAGAATTTTTGCCTCATTGGTCATCTCAAAGTACAGATACTTAGTTCAAAACACTGTCCAATTTTATGTCCAATGCCCAATATTGTGTCCACAGTACAATGACCATGCTTAAAACAGCTGGGACAGTATTTCTATTCTTAACAGTTTCCAGAAAAGGGGAGTTCCATGTGCTCCCAAACTTCGTACAAGGCCTCACGATGGTTGTCCTGTCCATCTTTAACCAGAGACCGCCTGGCGTTGGCGTCAGACTCAGATTTGTAGCCCGGTTCCCATGAGCTGGGCTGCTCTCGGCAAGGAGCTTAGTTTTGCTTTACTTCTGTTACTACCTATACACAGGGTGGCCTTGATGTTCAAAGCAGTAACGTATTTAAAGTCTGGCACACGATCGGTGATAAACACGAGACCTACTGTTATGAAGACAGCCCATCTCATTTTGCTCCAAGTAGGAATAAGTACATCTACAAACCACTATATAAAGTCTTAGTGTGTTTGAAATGTTAAGCAATTATCTGGAAGATCTGGTCGATGGAAATTTCAGGTCGGTATACTCTTATTTTTTCCTCAATGTTTTCTTTCCTCTGTCCATGTTCTTACTCCTCCAATATTTCCTCAAGTCAATGGGTAATGGTTACTATCAAATGGAAATTTCAATATGTGATCAGTTTTTTTAATCACATGGTTATCCCCTAAACATTTTATAACAGCGCTTTTGCTTTCAAATAGTCCTCTGCAAAGGACAAAAGCACAATCTCTTGTGGAAATATGTTTAGAAAAATATACTCCTTTATCCCTCATATTTTCTTCACCCAAACCATCTTATGCTCAGTGGCGAGACGTCAGAGCGCGGGTCTTCCAAGGCCTTACCTAACTCAATTTTCTAACTAGTGAAAACTGCACAGAGTAAATGGTAATAAGCCCAGACTAACAAACAGACCATTTGCATCACATACTTACTGTCTGTAAGACACACTGCCCAATCAATAATAAAATTAAAACCCTGCCTTGTGTTAACTTTCCTCTTAGCACATGTAAACCGTGCCTCCCAAGGAGACTGGTAGCAAGCTTTTCACGGGCTGAGGCCACATCTTACTCTTTGCATCTCCCACTGAGTCCAGCATGGTGCCATGTACATAGTGCATTCTATAAACATTTTTTTTATACTTAATTAGCTATCGCTCACTGCCTTTCCCTTGTCCACCTACCCACTGGCACACTCCCAGATCCAGCTGATAGCTTGGTTTTCATAGGAGAATTTTCCATTTGAAAGAAGCTGTAGATTGATTTCTCCTACTCAAAACCACAGCGGCTTTCCTCTCATGATTGAAAAGAGCACATTTGCTCCTTCGGATGTGAAAATTTGGGCCTTCCATTCCTCTGTTTTCTCTAGGATTTCAAATTTCTTAAAACGCCATATTGTCCAGAGGATTTTGCAAGTAGTCTTTCAATATTCCTCAGCAAGTTCATAAAACAAGGGAGAATGCTACTTTGGTAACATTTCCAAGTTAATAAGAGTCTTTTGAGTCGGCTGATGGCTAGTTCAAAGTGTTCTTCACTAGACCAAAGGTACAGAAATAATTGTGGTGAGTTTCTCCTCTGAATCTATAAGAGAGACACAGATCCAAGGCATTCCAGAGATCACAGACCCAGTATTCAATAGGGAATAGCCTTAAAGTGGTGGTACAGAAACCTTTTCTCCAAGTGAGGCGGGGTGACTGGCTTATTTGTGAGCTCTCTGCAAATGGAGTCACAGTGGACTATTTTCTCTATAGGTCAAGTGAAATTCAAAAATATTTCTTAAGCTACCATCAAACTGGACTGTGCTAGATTGTTAAATTCTCTTTACCATGACTATATCAATTACTTTCTTTCCTTTCCTAGAAAACTACCCATCACTGAAGGAAGTAATCTTGTGATTCACTATTAGTAATTGCAGAAATGCTATTGTTGAGGATTAAATCATCCCCCCACAGAAGACACAAGCAGGTCCCAACGCCTGATGGTGTAGGTGTGAACCCATCTGTAAATAGTTAAGGTGTGCCCCAGCTGAATGAGGGGGGGGCCTTAATCCAATAGGGCTGAAGCCCTTATAAGCAAAGGAAATTGGACACGGAAGGAGAAGGCATGGAGAGCAGCCCACGGAAGTCAACGGAACCCAGAAGAGAAAGAAGACGCCGCCACCATGTGCACTGCCATATGACAGAAAAACCAAAGGCCCCAAAGACTGCCAGCCAGCCAGACAATACCGACCTGGGAAGAAGCAAGCCTCCCAGCCTCTGAAACCATGAGCCAGTAAGTTCTGCTTGTTTAAGCCTTCCCATTGCAGGGTGTTTGGTTTCAGCAGCCAGGAAACTAAGGTCTGTAGAGAACAAATAAACCATCCTGATATTCATTCATTCATTCATTGACTGGCTCATGAATGGTTTGTTCGTTTGATTCATTCATTCTGGCAGTCCCCACCATCAGCTAAGCACAATGCTCAGAACAAGAAAATCAAGGGTGACTAAAATACATTCCTGCCCAGCTGTAGTGGGAGGAGGCTGGAAGCAGACCCTGCTCAGTCGCGCCAGCGAGTCGTCTCACTAGGAGATAGATTCATGTTGCCAAGGAGCCTTCATAGCTTTTGCTTGCTCTCCTGGAGTGTTTCTGGAGCCAGCTTCTCACCAAACAGTAAACAAAGCCACCATTTTCTTTTCACTGCAAAGATGTTTCAAGAGTCTCTGATTTTTGAGGTGGTGTAATCAGCATGAGAGATCGGCAAGTTATATAAGTAAAGCAAAACTCTTAAATTTTTCACAAAACTAGAGAAATCATGCATGAGAGCTGGTTACCTGCTAATAACTTTCCACTCCAGGGAATAAAAGCAAACTCCTCAGCTTAACTTTCTAAAGGATCTCACCCCAGCTGACTTTTTTTAATCTGCTCTCTAACTACAATTCGCCAAGCCCCAGAGATCCAATCACAAGGACAACGCAGCATTTCCCAGACACGCCCCAACCTCATCCCCCTTCTAGGCTTTGGCTCTGCTGGCTCCACTGCCTGGAGGGTCCTTCCCATTACCACTGCAACCATTTCTTCAAATCCCAAATCCTCCAAAAGGTCTTCAACATCCACAAATCGGAGGTATATTCTCTGGAGGTATTTATTTCCTGTCATCTCCAAGAATTCCAGAGTAGGAAATGGTCGGATACCAACAACCACATATATAAATTAACTCACCATCCCATTTGCCCTCTCCACTTGGCTGGGTCTCTCCTCAGAACTATCCCTGATCAGTCTTGTAGTATAAGTATTTCTCCTCCCATGTGGAAGCTCTGAAAGTCAGAGCCTGAGTCTCATAACTTGGTGTAGAGGGAAAAAACCTTGGAGGGGCCCAAGAACCTTAATTTGAGACCCAGCCCCTTAACTGACAATGAGTGTGATTCAGGGCAGAGTCTCAGTTTTTTCGTTTCTAATACACGAATTCATTAATTATTCTTTATTCACTAACTTAAGCAAATGTATGAGTTGTGTTCTACGCTGGCTACTGGACACACGTGGATGAGCACAGACTGTCTTCATGGCACCATAATTTCCTTGAGGAGTGGTGCAGTTTGGCTACTGGGGACAGGTTAGCTCTCTGGAGCACAAGGGTACAGGAACTGGGCTACTGCAGCAGAAAAGAGCCCAGAGGGAACTGAGCCGATGGGGAAAGTCCGAGTATATCTTGCATATATCTCTGCATGTCGAACTTGTGGTGATAGACCTGGATGAGGATAGAGCCATAAAATCATAGACTGAATGCTGATGGGACCAGGACAAAGCCCTAGTCCCTTACTCCATTCCTTCTCCAACTCCTATACTTTGAGGGAAGCTCTCCTATTCCTCAATCCCCACAATTCCCCTTGCTCCTGTTTAGGCCATGGAGGAGGTAGAGATAGACGAGTTGCTTACATCATCTGCCTTCTCTTGATTTGGGATCTGTAGGTGACAGGACTCCTCCAAAGCCAAACCTGGCACCGGGAAAGAAGAGCCATGGAGACCCACCGCCCAGGCCACGTTGGCCTGGGCAGGATTTTCATGGATGTTCTGTCCTTCTATCAAGTCAATGTAGTGCTCTCCTTGTTTCTGAAATATATAAAGAACTCTTGCAACTCAATAGTAATAAAACAAATGACCTGGGGGGCAGATGTGGCTCAAATGGTTGGGCATCTGTCTGCCATATGGAGGGACCTGGGTTCGAGCCCCAGGACCTCTTGGTAAAATAAAGAAAAATATAGAAGGGGCACGTGCCAGGCCCCACTGAGCCACGCAGCAAGATGATGATGTAACAGGAGAGAGACACAGGGGAGAGCCAAGATGAGACGTGTCAAGAAACCAAGAACTGAGGTGGCACAGGTGGCAGAATGCCTCTCTCCCACATTGAAGGTTCCCAGGATCGAATGCCGGTGAAGACAGGAGAAGGATGAGAAGAGAGGGCAGGAAACAGACACAGAGAGTTGCCCAGCGAATGGACACAGAAACAGCAAATGGGGGGGGGGGTGGTTAAATGGATAAAGTAAATAAATAAATAAATAAATATTTTTTAAAAAATGACCCAATTTAATGGGAAATATATTTGAATAGACATGTCTCCAAAGAAGATAAGCAGATGGACAGTAAACACATGAAAAGATGCTCAACATCTTTAGTCATTAGGGAACTGCAAATCAAAACCACAATAAAATACCAATTCATATCCACTAGGACGGCTGTTATTTTAAAAAGGAAAATAAAAAGTGTCAGCAAGGATGTGGAGAAATCACACTTGTACATTCCTGGTGGGACTGTAAAATGGTGCAGCCACTTGGGAAAACAGTTTGGCAGTTTCTTAAACAGTTAAACATAGACTTGCCTTTTGACCTGGCCATTCTGCTTCTACTCAAGGGAAATAAAAACATATACCCACACAACGGCTTGTCCATGAATGTTCAGAGCATTATCGTTCATCATAGCTGAAAAGTAGAAACAGCTCGAATATACAAAATATGGTACATCCATACCATGGAATTTTATTCAGCAATAAAAAGGAACAAAGTATCGATGCCTGGATAAACTTCAAAAACATTAAGCTAAGTTAAAGAAGCCATTTACAAAAGATCCCGTTTACATGGACTATCCAGAAAAAGCTAATCTATATAGAAAGCAGATGAGTGGCCGCCTAGGGCTGGGAGTGGGAATGTGGAGTGGCTACAAATGGGCATGAAGTCTCTACGTGGAGTGATGGAAATGATTCATAATAAGATTGTGGAGGTGCTTGTGCCAAGTCTGTAAATAAACTAATCACCATTGAATCGTACACTTAAAATGGGGACTCTTACGGTGTGCAAGTTACACCTCAATAAAGCTCTAAAAACAAACGAAGAAGTACTGCTCCTCTTTATGGAGCCATAGTGGAAAGCCAGGTAAATCTTAGAACCTTTGCTGCTCGCGTGTCCCAGCAAAGTCACAGCTCCTAATTCAGCTTAATCACAGTCCTGGGAATGCCACACCCCCTGCTCCGATAAGGCGTTACAGGGGTCAAGAAAGGTGTCAGGCTCCAGCAGCAGCTCTCGAACTCCAGGGCATCAGAATGACTGGGGGTGGGGGGGGGCAGGTTTCCTAACCACAGATTCCTGGACCCCATTCTCAGAAATACCAGTTCAGGGGGGCAGATGTGGCTCAAATGGTTGGGTGTCCGTCTCCCATATGGAGGGACCTGGGTTCGATCCTCAGGACCTCCCGGTAAAATAAATTAAAATACAGAAGGCACGTGGGCCACCAGGCCCTGCGCACAGGCGCACCGCCAGGCCTCGCCCCGAGGCCCCACGTGCAGGTGTGCCATCAGGCCCTGCGAGCAGGTGCGCCGCCAGGTCCCGCGCATGGGCACGCCACATGCAGCAAGATGATGATGTAACAGGAGAGTGACACAAGGGAGAGCTAAGACGAGATGCGCCAAAAACACAGGAACTAAGGTGGCGCAGGTGGTAGGACACCTCTCTCCCACATCAGAGGTTCCCAGGATTGAATCCCAGTGAAGACAGGAGGAGAAGGATGAGAAGAGAGGGCAGGAAATGGACATAGAGAATTGCCCAACGAATGGACACAAAAACAGCAAAAACGGGCGGGGGTGTGTGTAAAAATGGATAAAAAGTAAGTAAATAAATAAATAATCACTAAAAAAAAAAAGAAAGAAAGAAATACCAGTTCAGTAGTTCTAGGTGTTCCCCAGATTCGGGAATTTTAAGACTCACTTGGAGAGCACACTGACCACATTCTGAGAAACATTATAATCAAGGTGCACAGGCAGGCAGTGGGCGCGCACAGGCACGGGAGGTCAGGAAGGGCAGTGTACAACTGCGCCTAGGGTACTGGGGAGTCTACTGAAGCTTATTTAAGAACTAAACGAAAGCTCAAGGGACGAGGAGGTGTTGTTCAGAAGAATTAAGCTGTGTAAAGGCATTCCCGAGCCCAGGCCCAACAAGTGCAATGGCATGGAGGAATGAACAGCCAGGAAATATTTACCGGGCAGCAGTATGTGCCAGGAAGGCACGAGGGACAGGGGACTGATGACTAGTTAGGAGTTGAGGCTGCTGTGCAGGGTCCTTGGGAGGACTTGAAGCTGGGAGGGGACAGTGGATTGAAGAGAAGCTGACAGATGTTTAGACTAAGCAAGATTTGGGAAAGCATTAAACAGACGATGGCTGAGAGGAAAAAGGAGACGTGTAGGATAATTTAGAAGCCTCTTCAGGGCAGAGTGTCGCCAATAAAAATGAAGAGAGGGTGGTGGCTAAGGAAGATGAGTTCAGTGATAGACAATCTGAGTTTAAGGTGCCTACGGTGCTATTTAGATGATAGTTGGCAGCTGGAAGTAGGGGACTGAAACTCAGGAGATTTCTGGAATGGAGTTATTTTTCCTGCCTCATCCTAAAACCTGCTGCAGGATTCCAGTGAAGATGAGAAGAGATGATGAAGCGAACTTTGTTAACTCTGAAAGCTGAATAAGTGTCATTAAGATAATTTATCTCTGAATACTCCAGGGCACTTATCACTGTGATTTGTACCCAGTGGATGCTCAATCCATGAACTATTACAGGTGTTACCACATCTTCTATGCCCCAAATTCAATGACCGTGACACCTCACACACCACACTTCTAAAATAGATAAAACTGCGAACATTACTGACCAGAAGCATAAAAAGGGGTATCAATTCATAAAGCCACTTATTTCTTGCAACATGACTAGAAATATTTTACTTTATTAAATCTGTCATTTCAGTGTTCAGAATGCCATATTTCTCTGGAATAATGAAGGAATACAGTTTGCTGAAATTCCTTCTGCAGCAGTTTGATATTGTTTATGAATTCCAAAAATAGATATTGGATTATGTTTGTGAACTGGTCTGTTCCTCTGAGCATATTAGATTGTACTGGATTCAGAGGTTTCACTTTTACTTGATTAAATTATGACTAAGGCTTTGATTGGGCCACATCAGTAAGATGTTGAGTCCCTGCCCCTAGAGATAAACCACACAGCAGAGGAGTTAGTTGGAGTTTTAATGCTGGAGTCCCGGGAAGTAAATACACAGAGAAGCAGATACATGAGGAAAGAGAGAAGGCTCCATCAGACATGGCAGAGGCCCCGGGAAGAAAGACGAGCCGTTCGCCTGATAGTTTACAGCTGGCCTTGTGGAGAGAGCAGAGCAGCTGAGTCCAGAGACAAAGGAGCCCCAGAAGAGAGATGAGAGTTATCCCAGCCTACAGCTGATATTGGAAGAAGCTGGGACCACGGAGCCTTAAGAGGAAGAGGAAGCCTGAACCCTTGCAGACGTCGGCAGCCATCTTGCTCCAACATGTGGCAACAGACTTTGGTGAGGGAAATAACTTATGTTTTATGGCCTGGTAACTGTAAGCTTCTACCCCAAGTAAATACCCTTTAGAAAAGCCAAAAGATTTCTGGTACTTTGCATTAGCACCCCTTTGGCTGACTAATATACCTTCTAATCTCAGAATTCACTGGCATTCATCATAAGCCTTACATACAATTGAATAACAGATTCAGCAATTCTCTTAAAAGAAAAAGAAAACAAACAAACCCCAAAACCCTAAGGATCCATTTTTAATTATTGGGCAGGTTTTATGCATGGACATTTTCAACAAGTGCAAGTGTGATCTTTCAATTTAAAGCAGCCAAGGTGATGGATTTGTCCCAAGCATTCTCCTGCAACCCCTTTTTTGCTTCTTCATGTGTCTCCAGCCTCCTGGACCTCTTCCACAGTAGCAGTGTGAGCAGCTAAAATTCCAAGGGATCAGGAAAAGGGGCTTTCCGGAGTAGTTGCGTATGTAGGAAATCCCTGAGAGGAGAGACCTGAAGAAGTGGGTCCTGGATTCTGTGTATGAATCAACATAAGTTCCAGTCTCATACCAGATGTATGGATGAGTGGGACAGACCCAGAGGCTTTGAGAACTGAACTACTATAAACCATTGCTCAAGTCCCAAATTAATCCGTAATTAATGCATACATGGGACCAAAGGAACACAGCAAAGACTTTGAAAATGAAATGATGTTGGAACCACTGCCTACAGAATGCAAGACAGAACATGTGGTTTGGACCTAACTGGGTTGATTTTCTGATATAACAAAAATTTGAGCATTTTTTAATGGACCCAGACTCTCACAACATAACACTCAAAATGTCCAGAATTCAACAAAAAATATTTGATATGCAAGGGACCAGAGAAATTCTCAAAAGAAAAGACAATCGATGGATGACAACCTCCAGATGACCAGATGATGGAATTATCAAACATATTTTAAAGGAGCTATTATAACTATGTCCGAGGAAATAAAGGGAAACACTTTTGAAATGAATGGAAAGATAGAAGTCCTGAGACATAGAAACTATAAAAGAGAAACAAGTGAAAATTACAGAACTGAAAAATAACAATAGCTGAAATAAAAAATTCATTGGATGGGCTCAACAGCAGAAAGGAGATGACAGAGGAAAGTGTCAGTGAACTTGATGATATAGAAATTATCCAATTTGAAGAACAGAGAGAAAAAAGATTGAGAAGAAAAAAAAAACGAATGGCGCTTCAGGGGCCTGTGGGACACTATCAAAGCGTCACTGGAGTCCCAGGAGAGGAGAAAGAGATTGATGCAGAAAACATATTTGAAGAAATAATGACCAAAAACTTCCCAAATGTGGTAAAAGCCATACATTTACAGATCCAAATAGTGCTGTATGTCTGGTTATGACACAGAGACAGCACACGCTCCCAATACTTCATAGGGAATGCCTCCAAAGAAAAATGAGTAAAGCAAAGAAATAGCTATCTAAAAATAAATAAAGAAAATGTGACAGGTTATCATCCCCTTTTGAGAGATGTTGTAAGACATTTAGTTCCTAAGTATCTTCCCAAAATCCAGCAGAACAAATAGTCACTAGAATTTTGTCAGTTAATTAATTGGTTCATTTACCAACTCTAAACTTGCAGAAGTGGGAATTCCCGACCCTTCATTTTTGGTCAGAAAACAGGAGCAGGGCAATCTACAAAAGGGGTTTAAAAATTTTTATTTGTATATAACCTGAATTTTGTAAAACTCTATTCGCTCTTGCACATTTTTAGATTGACATATAAAAACTTTGACCAAATGTGAATGGTTACAGAGGGTGTAATTTCCAGCAACCTGTAAATATTGACCTGTAAATCTAAAACTATTTTATCCCTCTTTTAAATATGTCCAATGAAATTCATCATTCATTTTAAAAGCATACAGGAACAATCAGAAATTTTGCATAACTATATTTTCTCCTTGAATTTATATTTCCATTCTACTTGTCCTGTAAAAGTTTATCCTAATTTTATATTTTTTATGTTTTAATGTTTTTTATTCTTACTTTTCTACATCAAAAATATGTATATAAATTTTAATTTAACCTCAAGTCAAAAATGTTTTTTAAAAAAGCTCTTCTGATTCTTACCTTATCAAAACAACACAACTACTACAAATTTTGACAAATAATTATTAAATGTAAATAAAAGATAATTTTTATTAGAAATCTCTCTTTTGAGTACCTTTTTTCCCCCCATTATTTCATGCATATGTGGATGAGTATACTTATTCCTCACTGCTAGAATAAGCAGCAATTTGACTCTTATTTCTTGTTTCTAATTAATGTAAATGCTGGGAAATTTGTTCACATAAATCAGGATTTGGGGATGGGTAAGTTTTGTTATAGAAATGTCACTCAGTTCTTTGAACTCCTTCCAGGTAATGTGCTACACATCACATAGTGATGAAATATCAAAAATTACTTTAATCCTAAGTAAAGACTGAAATTAAGTGAGCACCCTGACCAGATCATCTGTCTAGGTTGTGGCAGCCATTCATTGTTTTTGACAAGACTATTTTACAACTTTGTACAGATACAATTAGTGTCTACAGACATGCAAATATCCTGTGGAAGCTCAGTTGACTTCCCTCCTCCATGTGGAAGCAGCAGCCAGTTCTGATCTATTAAGCACATTTACTTCGGCACACCTATATATGTGTCTGTTCTTAGAGTAACGGTCCTTTGATTTAATGATTAAAGCCGTCCTCCATCCCATCCAAAACCCAGGTGATACAAGAGGACCTGAAGATGCTCTTGAGTGATGGTGTTCAGTGGTCTGGCTGTGAAATTTTACTGTGAAGTTTTACATTAGACTTTTCCACACTTCATCCATGGGAAAATAGATAATACAATCAGAATTTAAGTAGGCTGAGAAGTCAGAATCTCAGTTATAGTAAGTTTATCTTGGTTTGGGGGAATGAATAAGCTTTATGTATACAGTATCAATGTGTAAGTCAGAAGAAGAATCAGCTCTCTTTCTTTGGCCATGCAGCCACATTCACATACAGTATGACCCAGCAATTCCACACCGAAAGGAACTCTTGCACACACATACCAAGAGACATGGACAAAACTCTTCAAATCAACACTCTTCATAATAGCAATACCCAGGAACCTTCCAAACACCCATCAACAAGAGAATGGATAAGTATATTTTGTAATATTTTTGCCAAGAAATATCATACAACTACATGCAGCTGCGTAGATGAATCTTAAAAACTCAATGTTGACTTAGAAAAATGTACAGATTATATATATCCTTTTAAAAAACCAACCAACAAGCAAACCTAAACAATATATTATTTAGAAATACATACATATGTCACAAAACCAGATAGTGAGCAACACAGAATACAGAGCTGGGAGAAACATGGGGAATGGCATATGGGAAGAGCACAAAGCAAGATGCAATAGTATAGTTTTTAAGCCCTGGCTTCTAAGTCTGGTAATGGGTCCACAGGTGTTCATTTGAATATAATGTTTATAATTTATATTGGCTTAGGATATCCTTTTTTATATGTAAAATAGTACACAGTTGATGAATTAAAAGAAAAACCTACATAAAAACATCTTTTAGGAAATATTCAAAACAAAACACCATAACGCTCAAAATAAGTTAATGCTACTCTTGAAAGTATTGCACTTAACCCCCCAGGGTATGACTTAAGTACTCAGAGACTCTGGCTCATTAATCCTTTCCAGAAGTTTCCTCTCCAAACCCTAGCACATGGTAAGTGCTAATTTTGTAAGGCCCTGGAGCTAAGAATGGTTTTTACATTTTTAAATGGTTGAAACAAAATCAAAAGAAGACTAATATTTTGTGACTGGTGAAAACAATATGAAATTCAAATATCGTGTCCATAAATCAAGTGAAACACAACTATACCCATTTGTTTGTATTGTCTATGGCAGCTTTCAAGCTTCAATCGAATTCAATTCAATTCAATATAGCTGCTAAAGAGACTACATATGGTCAGCAAAGCCTAAAATATATACCCTCTGGCCTTTTTTACCGAAATATTTACAGCCCCTTACACTAACTGTATCAAGAGTTTAGGGTATCAAAAACTTGAATTATTTCTCACTTCCGCGCTCAACAGTCAAAACCTAATTCCCTTCTAGTCACGATCACCTTGATAGATCACCTGCATGACTTTCCAGAGTCAACTTCTTTTTCTTATTCTTAATAAATATTTTTATGACAAGTTGACCCTAATGTTAAGAATTCTGAGATCTGGGACTTCATGGAGAAGCAGTGTTTCCCTGCAAAATATGCAGTATCTTCAAGAAGTCATGCCCTGGCCACAAACTACTGAATTAAATATTTTCACAAATGCTTATTGCCTGCTCTTTGCGTGCTATGAGTCAAATACTGTAGGGTGCTATAGGAACTACCCAAAAATCCCATCCTTGCCCTCAAGAGGCTTACAGTCTAATTAGACTCTAATAAGTATACAAATAATTTTCCCAAAGATCACCGTACCGTTGTAAACTTAGATTAAATGCGCTTGGATTTTTATTTTACCAAGGACGCTTACAATGTCACTTAAATGAAAAGACATTTACATAAGCAATAAGGGAGTAGTATCTCTGCAAACAATTCTGGTAAACGATGGTGCATAAATCTCATAGGTTTCTTCGTTCCAGTGATCACAGAACCAAAGGTTGTTGAGCTTTTTCTGGGTGTTCAGCTCCACTTGGGCCATTTAGACCTAATCCCAGTTTAATATCTTAAATGCAGTCACCCATATTTACTTTTTTAAAAATGCATCCGTTCAAATGTTGCTCAAACTTGCAGCCTAATTGTGGTGCCCGACACCACTCTGGTGAGGATAAAGGAAAGACCATCTGCATGCGTGATTATTAGCCTTAAGAAGTGACGGCGACGCGGCGACTGGCAAGAACAACTACCCGAAGCGGTCAGAAAACCAGCTGGGAGATGCCGCTTTCGGAACCCCCTGCCTCAACTGCCTTTGCATTTTTTAAAAGTGACTCATCGCCTCGAGTCGGGCTCTGCAGAGAAACCAGGACCCGTTCCCTCCAGCACTTTCTGATGGCGGGTGCTAAGGTCAGACCCAACCGAATGACACTGTGTCGCACCCGCGGCGGCGCTGGGCAGAACGGGCGAGAACCCCTGAAGTCAGACCGCGTGGGGCAGCCTCTGCCGCCGCCCCAGTGCGGGGCTCGCCCGCACCCGCCCGCACTCGCCTTCGGAGCGCGCCCGGGCACCCAGAGGCGGGCGCGGGGGCGGCGGGGGCAGGGCGCGCCGCGGGGCTGACCCAGACCGGGCCGCCGCCCTCCGCCCGCGCCCCGCGCGGCTCCCCGGCGCCCCCGGCCCCCGCAGGCCCCCGCACCGCCGTGATCCCTCGCGCGCCGCCGCCGCGTCCGGAGTCCCCTGCCCGGCCCACCTCTGCGCGGAACTTGCGAGCGTCCGCCGCGGGGAGGCCCCCGCACCTGCACCCCGGCCCCTCCCCCGCCTCGCCGAGCCGGGACTGCTCCGCGTTTACCTGCCTCGGGGACCTGGGGGCTCGTCCTCGGCACCGCAGCTCCGTGTGCGGCCCCGCGCTCCCGCCTCCCGCGCTCCCTCCCCCTGCCTCTCCCCTCTGCCTCCTCCCCCCTTAATAGGAGTCGGTGTCTGTCACGCTGCTCCCGGGGAGAGTCGCCGGCGGCTTCCGGGAGCTCCAAATACAGACAAGCCGTGGGGGAGAAGGGGGAGA